>PVIC010050861.1:0-12662 GCA_004025085.1 Thryonomys swinderianus
TGCTATTATTCACCTTATTGATTGTAAAAGTTTTCACGTGGGCACTCTACCTAGAAATACTATAAAAGAGCACTGAAAAATAAACTCGGGGTCCTGCTCAGTATTGATTGAGAGGCCCTCCCAATCCCATCTTTGTCTGTCTTGTGTTTTTCTTAATCCTCACCCCCTGACTCAGGCGCTGTCGGATTTTGCCGGCTGGCCCCCCGGCAGAAAAATTCTGACTCTTAGTCATTGTAATCTAAGGGCGTCCAGGCCTCAGCAATCCTGCAGCTCATAGCCCCTGCACCTGTGCCTACAGAATGGCATCTCCTGCACCTGTGCTTTCAGAATGGCATCTCTGCATGTCAGCCTGGGAGCTCGCCTTTGTTTTCACTACACGTCGCTCTCTGGTCTTCCCTTCACTCACGATCAGTTCCTTTGTGCTTTTCTGTCTTTGGTCTCTATCGAAAAACAGCCATCCTGAAAGTGGTAAGAGCTATCTCAGGCCAAGACTGTTTTCTATTTCCAGTGCAGTTTTCTGCCTTCTCAAAGCTAAAGAAACATTCTATAGCTACAGAATAGATCCTAAAAATTTTACAACAAAACAGCATTGTCTTTTGGTTTTGCCTGGCCAGATGGGGCCTTGTTTATAATGCTGAGATGAGTAAGGTCAGCCTCCTCCTCAACTCTCTTCTGGTTTGGCTCACACCAGGCTCCTTTTGGTCAGTCAGCTCCAATCAGGAGTTCTCCAAGGTTGAGGCAGAGGCTGCGCTGAGGAACTTCACCTGCTGTCTGCCACTACTGCCCTCACCTGGTAGCTTTTTCTCAGATGTGCATCATTCTCCTTGGGCTTTCCCCCCAATGAGAGTAGCTTTTAAAATTGGACACCCGGGGGCAACAATTTCAAACACAGATCTGTGTATCAGCATATACTTACCCTAAGTTCTGTCATAAGCAACAGATTTATAAGTTTGCTTAGCATTATCTAGTCGCTGTAATTACTTAAAATTGCTTTTACTGGAAACTTGAGGAGAGACAGTTTTACTTAGAATATTGCTTGTTTTTTTTTTCTCTGCAGAATTCAAATAGCTGTTTCTAAGAAACAGATAATAATTGAAAATTTCTATCTTTTGTAGTCATGCTACTTCCTGTAAGACTGCTTCTCCATCAAGTAGAACCAAAACTACAAAAGTACAATCTGACTTAAAATTGTGCTGCTGGTTCCGATAGTAAGAGCAATTATAATTTTGCTTGAACTTTCTTTTTTCTCACTTAACAGATGTGACTAAAACTGTAAATATGTGTAATGTCTACAGAGAAACTTGTTTTTCCATTCCCTATTTCCTTTTTCTAACTGTATTTCATACAATTCACTTGTTTCAGTGATTTATGTGTCTTCCATTTTATTTGTGATGAAAATAATTGCAAAGTTACCTTATATAGGAATATTATTTATTTTCCTTTTATGAGTGGTCTGATACTTAAAATTTTGAATGAGTGGGATAACGTTTTACTGTAGAGAGGCACTTTTTTCAATAAGTAGGTGATAATCTGCCAATAAGAGGCCTGGAATTGAACACCTGGTGAACATGCCATCATAGTTAGTACCTGTATTGTTCAGATATGTTGTATTCCAAACAGATTTAGTTATCTCTTAGTAAGAACTTTGCTTAGGAGAGATGTTTTTCCCATAATGTCATGTGGATGGTCTGTGGATAGCTATAATTTATGATAGTTTGATTTCTAGTTTTTGTTTTTATGATGGTAAAAAGTTACATATATACTAGTATATATATATATATACACATATATATTTGAAAATATATATATGAGTATATATTTGAATACTCTATATATTTGAGTATATATATGTGAATATATATATATATATGTATGTATTTGGTAATATATATATATTTGGTAGAAAACTCATTTGGAGTTGTGAATCTTGGGCGAGTGATATACAGGAGGACACTCTCTTGAGATGTTGAGCAGAAATAGCATTGACCTTCAGTTCCCAAGCAGTAATATGGTCCCAAGGGCAAATAACTAATACACTGTACATTGTATTGCCAGAGATTTTTGGATATAGATACTCAATAAATTTTATATCTGACTCTTTATTGTAAAATAGGCAGATGTTAGAACCACTGAGCTAAATCCCTGACCCTGTTTGTTCATATTTTAAGGTAAGTATGATATTTGACAGGCGTATCAAATGCATTTTTATTTAAACTATATTTTTCAATTTATCACCATAAATTATAGGGAAATAACCACATTGTAAGTCAATGACTATTTCCATATTATATGCACCCAACACTGGCAGATAAAATCAGTAACAGATGACAACAGACACTCATAGCTGAGAGCAGAGAGACATAGTATAGCATGGGCTTTATAGGAGCTAAAAAACTGAGCATCATGAGCTGTAGAAGGCAGGCTCTGCAGTGGGCACCAGTGGTCAGAAAAGGATGTAGTTAGCTTGCTTGAAAAATTCCATTGCTGGTAGAAACTCTTACTACTTAGATATAAATAGGAACTATATCTGGTATCATACATAAGAAGCCTAGTCTAGCTGGGAGTCCTTACCCATGGGAGCAGGATGAGGAGGGGAGCTTATGGTGAGCTCATTGAGGCCTTCCTAATTACACCAGCTTCCAAGGCTGCATGTAACACTTTGCTTTCATTGAGGGCCTTATAACATGGCTGCCAGTGAGTTGTGTGTTGCCTTTTTGTCATGACAATCAAACATCTTCTTTGGTAGTTAAAAGTGTTCTATTATAAAGTCAAAGGAGGGACTTTTACAGAAATCAAAGTCCCGGAATTATGAAAGACTCCAAGGCCCAAACCTGTGTTCTCTATGCTTAAAGGATAAAATTTCATTTATCAGAATAGCCTAAGTTCAGATCTAGGAGTATATTCTGCATTGCTCTATCCATAATTCTTTCCTCCATTTCATGGAATTGTAAGTTCACAGAAATAATTCATTCTGACAACACTGGACTGACAACTGAAAAAAGTTAGCAGCACTGGCTATCTTCTTGAAATGAGGTTGTGGAAAGGCTTCAGAAAGCTTAAGCTATCCTGTCAATATGAGCATTTTATTGAAGATTAATTAAAATACATTTGTTGGTGATACAGCTCAGAAGTAAATCAGATATATCACAAAATAATTCATAACATGGATTAATGTTTTGTGTAGAGAATAATCATCGATTAATGAACATAAGTAAAGGGTTTAAAGACAAAATGGCTGAGTAAGGCATTAGGCTATATATCTAAAGAGAGAAGTTCAGGACTTCTTTTTGTCAAGCCTTGAGGTGATTTATCATATTGAATTGCAAATTCAAAGGAGCAGTTTTTCTGCCGGACATGGTTATGTTAAGGATGAGACACTGTGGGTTTTAATTAAGTCAAACGACCAAAGACAAGAGCATGAAAGAGGTTATGAAAGTAGGAATTACAGTCAAATAAGAGCACACTCAGAACTAGCAGCAATTTTGATATTTGCTACAACCACCAAAATGAGACCATTATCTGTTTTCTTTGAAAATTATTCCAGAATTGATTTTACATTTGAATTTTCATATTTATTTCCATATTAGAATAGTTTCTTTTAAAGCATGAAAATATGTACAACTTTCCACATTTATAGTACAGTGACTTGTTAGGTTCTGTATAAATTGTATCTATTAAATATGTAAAATATTTTGCCTTCATGAATTTTCTGCTTGATAATAGCCATTTTATACTGTCTTTCAACATTTCTGGATTAAATTCACTAATGATCAACATTTTTTATTAAAATAAATTTATTTTATAAGATTTACTGATAACATTGTATATTGTCTAGATTCTCAGTGTTCATGGAAATATAATGATAAGTAAAGTAGACATTACCTTTCTTCATGGAGTTAACAGCTTGCAAAGATAAAAACATGTATATAAATAATCTTACAGTAAAAAATTGCAGCTTTAACGAGTGCTTTTATAGAGAGGTTTCCAAGACTATGAGAGTCTTTGTTGGGAGGTCTGACATATAAAGCAGGCCAAAGAAGTACTTTTGAGAAAACGTCCTTGCATTTAGAGCTGAAAGAGTATAGACCAGGTAGGAAGTTTCAGTGGAAAGAGTCAGGGAAAGATCTTCCCTGAAAGATCTGAATAAAGCTCATTGGTTGGATGGAGTTCAGCAACCAAAGAAATGGTTATGAGCTGACTTGTATCAGCTTAAAAAAATCATGAGTTGTCCTCATAGTGAGAGGAAAGCTGGATGCAGGCAGGTATAGAGGGAACCCTGCTGAAGAGATGTGATCATCTTTAAGCCAATGAATGATTATCAGCTTCTTGCCCAGCACTTTCAGAGGAAGCATGACCTGCTGACACTTGACTTGAACGTCTTGTTTCCAGAAGTGTCACACTGTACATTTTTGGTGTTTTAGGCCACTCACTTTGTGATACGTTGTCACAGATGCTGAGCAAAGGGATGATGAAATGACCTAATGAATATTGGTACTGATTGAAAAGGGACAATAAGGACAACTTGATTGCAGTAGGAGGTGGAGGACAAGGCTGGAGCCGGGTCAGGCATGGCCCTGAGGAGCCATTTCTAAGCCATTGTTCATGTTCTTAGAGAAAAGGGTGTAAGCAGTCCAAAAAGAGATAGAGTTGTCTGGAGTAGAGAGCTGGCAACAGTGATGGAGACAAGTCAATGAGAACAGAAAAGTGGGAAGAAATTTGCAAAGAAAATTTAAGATTACAAAAGGATATTACTCCAGAAATTTTGTCTTGTTTTAATCATCATTTTCAATATATATTAATTAGATTCTCATCAGTATGGAAATACACTGCTTTGTAAATTTTCGAGTAAGAGATATAAAAGAAACATCTGCCTCTGAATCGTCAGTACACTGACTGCATATAGAATGACTTCAACAAGTCCAGTTTGCTGAGAATTTGAATTTATTAAGTGATATTTATGGAGGAGTGAATGACATAGGGACTGCAGCAAAACTGAAGTCAAGAACCCCACATTGCTAGCTGTTAGGGTTTACTCTAGAGTGTCCCGGAAACTCTCATGTACTTAGGTGAAGTGTTAGAAAAGTGGTAGATCAGGGGGTGTTACACTCATCAGTGGATTCATCTGTTGCTGAATTCACATCCGGATGGGGCTGAGGACTGGTTGGAGGTGTGAGTCACTGGGGTATGACCTCATTCCGGCATGGTACATTCTCATCACCAGTCTCCCCCATTCTCTCTGCTTCCTGCCTGCCATGAGGTGAGCAGGCATTTTCTAGCATCCCTTTCCACTGTGACATTTCTGCCTTGGAGACAGCTGACCATGGGCTGAACCTCTAAGCATGGGCTGAATTAAACCTTTAGGACTTTAAATTATACCTGTTGAGTATTGTGTCCCAGCAATGGAAAAGTTGATTAATACACTAAGATACTGGTTTTACAAGGCTCTCACACAGAACAGCAGCAAGCAGAAGTGAAGCAAAAGTATCCTTAGGGAATAATGTGTAACTCTGCTCTTGCCTGATCCTGTTTTATTATAAGCTTGGCCAGGCTTTGCAAGTGCTGCCCAGTTGCAGTGGTGGATGACTAGCATGCTGCTCCCTGACACATGGCCTCAGCAGTAAAAACAGGGACTCACTACAAAATGATGTTACCTTGATAGGATTCAAAGACTATTTGCCATATACATAATGATTTATTCTTTTTCTTTATTGATTGCTATTAACAGATTGAAGAACATATACCATAAATTGTCACCCAACAACAGAGAGATATCCTAAAAAATGTGTCAGGAATTTTGGCATGTGACTGTGGTTTGCTACCTTCCCATCATTGGGACAAAATACTCGATACCCTAAACCTGAAAAAGAGGCTATCTGTTCTTGGTTTGGAATTCCTTGTGTGGTACAGCAGCACCATGGCAGACACAACATGGTAGAGGAGTGTGGGAGGGCAGATACTCAACTCATGGCAGCCAGGAGGCAAAAGAGGGTGGGTCCCGAAGGAATGTGTTCATGGTCTTGGTCCCAGTGACCTGCCTCTTCCTACCAGGCTCAGCCTCTGATCCCGTGAAACTTTCAGGAGACATTTTAGATTTAAACCATAACAAATGCTATAGAGTGTATTTAAATGAACGAGATGGTACAGGCCAATTACTTGATACGGCTTTTTGATGTAATCAAGGGGTGTAGTTAAGTACAAAATTAGCCAAGGTACTCCTGGTATGTTATGGCATATTGATTTGAAGTTAAGTTTTAAAATTTGAATGTATCTCAAATTAATAAAAAATAAATTGATTTACCTTTGTCTAATATATATATACATATTTTATTTTATTTTTGGCTGATATTTTGCTAATTATCAAACTCTAGACTGACAGTTTTAATCGTGTTCAGTCTCTAAACATGTTATTCACTAGCTTTTCACTTACAGTGTTTCCTATTAGAAGGTGACCATCAGCCTGATCTTCATTGCTCTGCTGGGGCATTTCCTTTTTGTATGACCATTCTCAAGACTCTCTGTTTGCTTGTTGATTTTCGTCATGAACACCTTGGTAGGGCTTTCCTTGTGTGTCTTGTGCTTGAATTTTGGAAAGATTCTTGGACCAGTGAATTTGTAGTTGTCCTGAAATATTTTGGCCACTTATATTGTTTCTTTCCTCTTTTTCCTCTTCTTTCTTTCAGAGAGTCCAGTTGCACTTATATTCTTTTATGTGAAGTCTTTTATGAGAAGTCTCTCATTGTTAATGGATATTATAGTTTGTGTTTTAATTTGGATGGTCTGCCTTAAATATTTCCTAACTTTCTATATTTTCTGTTGTCTAATCTGCTATTAATCTCATTCACTAAATTTTAAATCTTAGTTATTATAGTTCTATATCTCAAAATTTTGATTTTTTAAATATCCTACTTTATAATTAACCTGCTTAGTCACTCTTCTCATGTTTTAAAAACATACTGAGTATAATTGTAATGTATTAAAACTTTATTGTTTGGCCTACTATTTTTACTCTGTGTATCACTTTAGGATCAGTTTTGATTGATTATTCTATGTATAAGGTTTATATGTTCTTATTTCTTTGCATATCTAATTTTTATTTGGTGTCAGACATGGTGATTTTTGCCATTGGCTGATGAATATTTTTGTTATTCTGTGGTATTCTTTGTGTTTATTCTGGGGAGCTGTTCAGTTTTTAAGAGCAGTTCACTCTTTCTTGGTTCTGCTTCTAAAGGTAAATGGAAACAAAAATTTTTGTTGGGTTGTTTTCCTTTTTTTTTAATCCCATGACCAGATTGTGACCTTTCTGAGTCCTCTAACCAATGCTCCCATGAATTAATTTCTAGGCTGAAAAACACTCATTATTCCCAGCCATGTTGAGATCTGAATTTTGTTTCCTCTAATCTTTTCAAGTGGCCTTTTCACAGCCTTGGGTATTTTCCTCAGCAACAGGCCTAAATTGGCACCCAGCTGAATAGTCACAAGGATTTACTTGCAAATCTCTGGAGCTTTTGCTGTTGCTCTCTATTCATGTGTGTGGTGCTGTACAAAGGTGGCCACTTAACATTACCTATTTATTGCTTTCTTGAAATCCTCTTCCAATTTGGTCATTGCTCCCTTGGGAATTATCAAGTCACCAGTGACAAATATTTTACCAAAGCTAGTAATTAATATTTGGTTTAAGTGATCTGGTTTTTGTAATATTTGATTTCATTTCTTACTAATTTCTCCTTCATTTGTTGACATTTCCTTTTAGTTCTTCAAACATAGTAGCATGAATTTGCCCCATATAATACATTCATATTAGCTGTTTCTCTCCACCCCGTTAAGACCAGTCTTAAGGAGTCACTCTTTTTTGTTTCTCTCTCTCTCTCTCTCTCCTTCTTGCTCTCCTTCTCCCCCTCCCTCCCTCCCTCCCTCCCTCCCTCCCTCCCTCTCTCTCTCTCTGTCTCTCTTTCTACTTAAGACAAATCTCAAGTGAGATCCAATAACTGTCCTTGGCAGAATCATACCAGTGGAAGGCAGGAATATAATATTTGAAGCCACTACATTTTTAGAGTGGTTTACAGGTAAAGATAACTAGAAAACCACTTCGGCCTGCACTTCAGTTTCTAATCCTCTACTTTTTCATTTTTCCCACAGGATTTGTTACTCTTTGAACATATTTATTTTATAATTTATGGATTATGCTATTATTTCCTTTTGCTGGCTGTCCTTACTCAAGAAAAAGCTTTAAAATGTTAGTATTTGTCGCCGGGTATGGTGGTTCACGCCTGTAATCCCAGGACTCCGGAGGCAGAGACAGGAGGATTGCTGAGTTCAAGGCTTGCCTGGGCTACATAGTGAGCTCAGAGCCAGCCTGAACTACAAAGCAAGACCCTGTCTCAAAAAAAAAAATGTTAGTATTTGTCTATTTGTGTCTATATCCTCAATTGTCTAGACTAGTAGTCTCATTACAAAGTAGGGATTCAGTAAATATTTTTAGGAAGAATGAATGAAGGAGACAGTAATCTATTATAAAACAAGATTTCTTATGGAGATAACAAATTTATCTTACATGTGACATATAGCCAGGACCACCAGGCTAAAGGAAATTATCAATAAATGCTAAATTAGGAACTTGTAATTAGCAAAGTGTGAAGAAAACTAGGTACTATTTAAAATTACTAATATTAGACCACTGTGTGTTTTGTCAGAGTAATTTTACATTCACATAAAATGTTATCACATGATTTATGATGAATAAAAAGACTTAAGTAGTTTCAATCAAAACCAAGCTGAAGTATGTCTAGCCACAGTTTTTACTATGAGGATTTGTTACAGTCCTTTTTTGAGTGATTAAAAAGTTCACACATTTTGAGTTAGGTAAGTTTATTAATATCACTTGCACTTTTTAATGAAATGTTTGCAAGATTTGACCTAAAAATACTTAAGATTTGTTTCTTTGTTAATGTAGAGGAATATCCACTGACTGTTTTGTGTTGAGGCTCAAATTACTTTTCCATGAGAATGATGCCTTACTATTCATTCAGGTGTTTTATCATGAAAACTAAATTTCATTTCTGAGTTAAGTAGTATGAAGAATGGCTAAAAATTTTAAAGTTAAAAATACACTTTAAGAATTATCACTAAAAACCTTTTTAAAACTAGAGTCTGAATTTTAAACATTTGTCTAGAGTTATTTTTAAATATGTAACAAATCTTCATATTATAAAAGAATCATCAATGTTTAACTGCTAATTTACACACCATCGTACATTCCTAAGCAATCTATAGCAAAGAAAAATGACAAGCATGCTTCTATAAGTTTAGAATAGATGTGAATTTTATATTAATCCTCTCTGATGCTTTCTGAGCTTGAACATCTTACAGGTCTGATGGGGTAATTTATCAATTCTTACGCTCACTGAATTTAGTCGTCAGGCACATGCAACTTACAGAAATGAGGTACCTCTATTGGAGTGCTCGGAAACATTAGCGTGGATAGACTTCACAGAATCATACACACTGAGCTGTGATAACAGGCACAAAGGGCTAAAACTTTTAGCTTCTACCCTGAATGTGGAGCAAATCTATAATTGAAGGCCATGTCCTACAATAGCATATTGAAAATCAAGTTTTACATCTTTGCTTCTTAGACAGAAGTATTTCACCTTTATTTACCTCTTTACGTATGCTGGATGTTAAAAAACAAAATAAAATAAAATGGCATTCTGCAAGATTACATAAGGTAGGTTGCTAAAAAATTTACAGATTTTTAAGAATTCTGCTAAGAGATTCTAACCTGCCATTACCTGTACCTTATAATCCTTTCCTTATGAAATAGAGTGGCATAAGTAGGTAGTAAGTCAAGTTAATAAAATGTCAGATTGCCCCTGTGAACCAGGAAGCCTGACATAAAGAATGACTTACGTGTATTTTGTCTTTGGCAGAACACATCTTTGGTGCGGTGTGAAGCTAAATAGTTGCTTTTGCCTCTGTGCCTCAGGAAGATAAAACTCAATACTAGAAAGCCTGGAATAAAGTAAAAAAGAGTGAAAGGAACATGCTGGGCCTAAAGCTTATCATCCCTTCAAAGTGGAGCAACCACTAAATTCTACTAATAGTTGCCACACTGGAATGGGGTCTAGGGATGCAAGGATATTTTGTTCCACAAGAAAAACTACAAATACAGATTTATCATATTGTCTTATTATTACTATCTCATTGCTGGGAAAAAAATATACAGCAGCCACCATTCTAAGGAATAAAGAATTATTTTAGCTCACAGTTTGCAGGTTTCACATTGTCAGCTGGCTCAAAGATAGAGTGACATGGCAGAAAGACATGGGAGAAGAAAAAAAGTTTGAGGCATGGTAGCTGGATAGAGAGAGAGGCCTCAAGAGAGGAAGAGGAGGGATATAACCCTCCTCAGTTCAAAAACTTCATTCTTTCCATAATTCTGGTTGTAAACCTAGTTGGACAAGAACTGAATCAAATTTGTTGGCTTGATTCAAAGTGGAACTTATGGGAATATTTGATAATGGTTCTCATCTCATTCAGTTTATGACCAGACTTGTAAAAAGAATAGAGTTTGTGAACCAAAATCTGTCTGTCTGCCTGTCTGTCTCTTTCTCTTCCAGGCCATACCCACCTCTTTCCACTAGACTTCATGCCCAACTTTAAACCCATCAATGAGCTTATCTAATATTACACCCATGACCCAATCACATCCCAAAAGCCCCACCTATGAGCACATGAACTTTTGGGGGACATTTTACATAAAAGTGTAACACATATCAAAGCTCTGAACTAAGAAATACTGAAATTTAATTCTCTTGAAATTGCTTCCTTTTTTGCTTTATATAAGAGAGAGAGAGAGAGAGAGAGGGAGAGAGAGGTCACATAGTACGTGAGATTGGTCAATTCCCTTGGAATCCTCTAAGAGTTAACAAAGCAGTAAGAGAAGGAAGAAGACATAACTAGATTAAAATTACTTGTAAAATACAAGATTTACTGAGCACAGACAAATTTATGAAGAGCAAAAAGCCTCAGCTCAAACTACATGCAGTACAGATTTCTGCAATCCAACTATTTCACCTGTTTCTCTTCAATGATATAACATTCTAGTTTCTTACCTCTTTACAGTTCTTCTGGGCATTCACACTATATTCTACTCAACTATTCATTATTCTGTTTTTCATTTATTTACTGAAAAACTATTCCCAAGTTCCCTTTACCTAGCTTTCTAGTATATACTGGGATGTGGTAGAGGAAAAACATCACAGTGACCACATAGATAGTTTTCCTAAAGTCTCAGCCTCTTAGTACATTGATCTCCCTGAATGCCAAAAGGCCTCATCTTCATTTTGTTCTAGTTCCATATCTCTGAGGTCATAACCTTCACGTTGGTATTATCTGAAAATGCTCCAGGACTGAAATAATCAGATTTTAAGCTCAATGATCTATCCTCCTTTCTTTCCTACTTGCATATTTTCTTTCCTTCCTTCTTACTCAGTTTTTTCACTTTCACTGTACTTGCATTTATGTACTTTGTAATTTTTTGCCACAACTTTTCTAATTCCCAGCATTTTAGTGTCTTATTTTGATCAAGCTAATCTCATTATCATTTATACTTACTTTACTGAACAGATCAGAATCAAAATATTTTTTATTTGAATCTTTATTGGTACATTATATATACACATCAAGATCATGCTCAACACTGAAAATTTGTACCAGTATGTAACATGACTTAATTTTCATTTTTCCCCTTCCCCTACCCACTCTACAATCACTTACCCCTATATACAACAGCTTTGTTTCCTTTTTTTACCATCATGACTTTTCTTTCCCATTACTTACTTTAAAGCTCCATTTCCTTTTGAATATTTACTATTTTGAAATATCTAGCATGCATTCTAGAACTCATTTACATCTTCATTTCCTCATACCAGAGAAAAGATAGGATATTTACACATCTGTGACCTATTTATTTAACTTATGCATATGTCCTTAAGGTATGTCCACTTGAGTATAAATGACTCAAAATTATCTTTATGGCCGGCGGACTGAGGGACCAGTGGTGGGCGGACCGGACCCAGCAACTCCGGGCCCTGCCGTGCCCTGTTTTCCGGCGGACTGAGGGACCAGTGTCAGGCGGACCAGACCCAGCAGCTCTGGGCCCCGCTGTGCCCTGTTTTCCGGTGGACTGAGGGACCAGCAGTGGGCGGACCAGACCCAGTAGCTGCGGGCCCACCGTGCCCTGTTTTCCGGCAGACTGAGGGACCAGCCACGGGCGGACGGGACCCAGCGGATGCGGCCCCGCCATGCCTTGCTTCCGGCGGACTGAGGGAGCAGCACGCGGACCCGGCTGCAGGGTGCAGTCCATTTCCAGTGGACTGAAGGCCGCCCACCAGCCCACTGTATCCTGGAGCTGTGCAGTGTGGAGTCAGACATAGAGGTAACTCATAAGCTCAAAGTATCCAGCATAGAATCTAACAAACCTTTTTATCTTATTTACTGTGTTTAATACTGATATTGGCATTTATTGTATTATGGTAACAAACATGATGTGATTGTTCTGCTCAAATACCTACCATGATGTGTCAGGAGTGAGAACTCTCAAGGGTTATTACAGATTCAAGGAGGACCCCCCCAGGAAAGTGCTGCTTCCAAAGGGCCCCAGA
>PVIC010050862.1:0-12663 GCA_004025085.1 Thryonomys swinderianus
AAAAAATACATTAAAATTAAACAAAACTCATTTTTGAAAGAATGTATTTTGTCTCTCTACCACTCAGTAATAGAAGGGTAAAAAAGGAAGTTTTGAGTTAGTTGCCCTAAATTCCACCTGTGAGACAGGAAATCTGAGACAAATCCTCTAAACTCTCTGGGTTTTAGTTCCCTCTAAAGTTTAGTGAAGGTGCAGTGTTTGTGGAAGCAGTCAACAAAGCACAGAACGATGGAAAATGTTTCATTACCACCATGGAGGAATCATGTTTGATATATATACCATCTGAGTTATCAATCTTTTTAGTTTTCTACATATATTATCAAACATGAGCAGAGAAGGTTCTGTGTATACTGGACTTGAGAAGGAAGTGTGCAGGGAAACAATAAAGCAAATCAAACTTCCTTCAGCAGAAGCAGGAATGTGGATAAAGACAGGGGAACCAACATATTTGTCTGTAAGAAATAATCATGGCCATTTAAAATAATACCCATTTCATATCCACAGTGTCAGCAGGTCAGTGATCCAGGAACTGCTGGCCTGAGTTTCTCACAAGAGAGATGACAGCCTGCAGCCCGTGGGTTAGAGCTGGAGTCTCCTCTGAAGGCTTGGTTGAGAAACAGCACAGTTCTGGGCTCCTGTGTCTGCTGTGGGAGTCCAGGTCCCCAAGGGCTGGAGAAATGAGTCCCTTCCTCCTTGTTGGCCATTGGCTGGAAGCTGAAGTCAGTTCCCAAAGTCATGGGTGCAGAACGGGTAATCTTCTGTAACTTCACCATAGATTGACATTGTTTCAGTGTTGATAAATTTTACTGATTAGCAAGAATCAGGCTATACCCCCAGATGCTTGGCATACTGCTGTGAAATTTAACGTTTGTCTTAACAGGGTTTCAATTTTGCTTTGGTCCTATTTCTCTTTATTGTTTCCTATTCATTTATTTGGGACAGGAATTGTTTTCTTGTTTTATTATTTTATCTTGGAAATTTGTAAACTTTTTTTTTTTTAACAGGAGCTTGTAGATGAGTTTGCTTATAGTCTCAGTTTCTTTGGAGTTGGAATTTGGACCAATCCTGGGGCAGTTAACACTCTGAGGCTTGGAGATGGACAGAACATATTTTGGATTATGAAATGCACATGACCCTTTGGGAGTCAGAAATGTTATCCTATACTGTAGATCTGGAACAGTCCTAAAGGCTCATTTCTACAAGGATTTGTCCCCAGTTTAGTACTATTGGTACCTGGTACTATTATACTCCTGGATACAATGAAAACTTTAAGAGATGAGGCTTAATAGGGGTCTTCCAATCATTTGGGGCATACCCTTGAAGGGGCAGTAAGACATCAGTTTCTGGCTTTCCCTTTTTCTTTCAAATACAGTCCAGGAACTGAGTCCCTTCTCTATGCCAATTAATCCCCACCATAATGTTCTACCTAACCTGAGACCAAAAGCAACAGGGACAACTGGCTATAGACTAAATTCTCCAACTCCAAAAATTCTCCAAAGCAAACCTCAACTCTTATAAAATGATTATCTTGTGCAATTTATTACAATGATGGAAAACCGACTAATACAGTTACTATCATCCCTATTTTACTTTACAGGGAAAACTGCTGCACAGTGAAGATCAAGACCACATAGCTAGAAGCAGCAGAGCTGAGCTTTAAACTCACTGTGAGTGTGGAGCCTAAACTCATTATCATCATGCTTTCCTGCCTGCCATTCATAGGAAACATGGAGTAAGAAAGGAGACTGGTGGTTAGTTGGAGGCTGGATGTTGTGGAATGCCTGAGGCCCCAGAGCCATGACCAATTCTTTCATTGTGCCGAAGAAAAGAGTTGAGCCCAATAGCACTGTTTACATGGTAAAAATACTTTTCAAGTAAAAAGAACTGAAAAGAATTTTGGTCATAAATGGGTAAAAGGATGTTTTAAAACTGCAATAATTCATGAAGAGCTATTTTGAAAGTAATCTCACAGACTGAACAATGGAGTGAGACAGATGTAGTCATAATTATGAGAAAACTTAGAAACCAGGAACCAGTTCAGTGATTTCCAGCTCTGAGCATCAGAATTACATGCTGGTTTAAATATATATTGACATCCATGTTTCCTTTTTGGAAATGGGATGCCCTCAATCAGATGTCTCCTCGCTCTGTCCCTCTCCCTTCCGCTCTCTGCCTCTCCCCTTCTTTCTCTTCCTCCCTTGTTCCCCCTCTTCTTCCCTTTCTCTCCCTCCTTTTCTCTCCCTCCCTCCCTCCCTTGTTCTCTCTCTCCTTCTCTGTCTCTCATTAATGTATAGTTGTTATTAACTTAATATGAGCTGCTGCGACTAGTTTACAGCACAGAAGCAAGGCACTCATGGAAATGGTATAACCAGAGTTCACACCAAGGTCAGGATAAAGTGAAGAACTACCTAGAAACTACTAAAATGCAGTAAGAATTCTATGTATACACACATGCAAAATACTGTATGCAAACAAATACACGAAGAACAATTGCTACAATATTGCTTGCAGGGGTAAACACAGTGACACAAACCATTCTTCACTAACAGGAGACAGGTTAAATACTGCAATTCATATTATCTCCATACAGTGAAAAACCATGAAATTTAAAAGAGCTAAGTAAATTTCATTCTGTTGCTACAAAAACATCTTTGAAAAATCATTAAATGTTAGGAAGTCACAGAATAGTACCAAAATTTTATTGTTAACATTACATCCAAAGGAACATCTGTATGTACACTGAAAGGGCTATTAAAAAACTACTAACCCATAGATGAATGGAGAGTAAGGAGGGGGTGGGGAGAATAGGAGGTTTTATCCAATTCAAATGTTCTGGCATTAATTGATATTTTATAATGAAATACATTGTTTTTATTATAAAATTTTTTAACTCCATGAAAGAATTCCCAGCTGCTTCCTGTGATAACTGTGAATGTCTGGCTCTAAAATGGGGTTTGCAGGGTGGGATCTAGGGAAAGAATGGAAGAAGCCCTGTTTGCAATATCTACTAGGCGATATCATTAGAGAAAGCAAAGTACAGAAAAGGGTCCAAGAGAAGCTTGAGAACCCCACACCTTAATAAACACAAGGCAATAGAATTCACAGAGAACAGCTGAACTCTAGCATTTTGAGGAGAGAAATAATTAACAGATACAATACATAACAAAATGATTATAAGCAAAAGCTATTTTAAAGTTCAGATCTGTCTTTCTGTTGCTCCCTGCCTCCTTCCCTCTCTTCCTCTCCCTCCCTCTGCTCCACTCCTGGTCTTTAGGTCATCCTAGCCCTGGAAGTACTCCACCTGTTCAGCCTAGCATTGCCACATACCCTCCACATGGACAGTCTCATAGACATTCACTGGTCAGAAAATGATCTCTCTGTGTAGAGCCCAAAGATTGATATCCATAGTCTGTCTCCTTCCCAGTTTGGTTGAAGAAAGAGAGCAAAACATAAAACAATGAGCTCCATAAGCCACAGCTTCAACTAAAGTCCAACACTGTAATCATGCAAATGCCAGTCACAACCAGGCCATGGTGAAGTCACCACCCTCAGTGTCTGACGCAGAAATAAGAATGTTAAATCAGCCCTCCAAATCTTCAGGTTGCACATTAGAATTGACCATCTATTGACTGAAAACATTAAGCTGTGTCTGGGCCTGGGGTGCAGCAAGCTTAGTCATAGAGTGCTCGCTCAGCCTGAGAAAGGCCTTGAGCTTGATTCCCAACACTGAAAAAAATACTATGTCTGTACTAAAAATGTTTAGAATTTTTTTAATCCCAATGTTCACTAAATAATACAATACAACAAGTATTTACACAGCGTTTCCACTGTGTTGGGTATGATTAGTAATCCAGAGACAACAAAGTATACAGAAAATCTTCAGAGCTCGCAAAAGGAACATGAGTACATGTGTGGAATTTCAGCATCCTCACAAGCCCTGAAACCCACCCCAGCAAAATCAAGGGACAGTTGTACTTCCAGGGAGGCACATGGGCTCAGGATTCAGAGACACAGACTCCTCTGCCACATAATAAATGCATGACCTTTAGCCATGTGTTCTGACCCTCTCGTTCCTTGCCTGCAAGGGTGAGTTAATAAACCCTTCCTTCTCTGCTCCTACAGGATGAGAGATAGGTATGTAAAAGCACTATACTAACTAAGGTGGCATAATTATTCTCTCTACAGTTTTTCCTTAAAGACCCTGGGCAAGCCTCCCCCCCCCCACCACCATTTAAAGTGACCATTAAGCAATTCTGTCCGATCCTTATAAATTCTCTCTCGGTGGCAAATTACCACCGATAATATCAAATTCCTATGACGAGGGAGTTCTTCGCCAGCTCGCTTCAGTCTGACTCACTGCCTCATCCCTTTTGAAAGGACACATTCTTATTACTCAGCTTCAAATAAAAGAAGCTGAAAATAAATATCTAAATGTAACTATCGGTTGCCATAAAAGCTCTGCAGAATTTCCCAGTCAGCAGTTAACAAATGGATTTTCTCAACATATTTTTAATCCTTCTATCTTCTAGAGGAGATTTCTGTTTAACTCCAATAAACAGTACCGGTAATAAATACACATTTTTTATTTTTCATCACATACTTAACTTTTTCTTTTCTGAAACTGAGATACTTAGGACATAAGAGACTAGACCAGGAAAACAAAATCTGAAGATGGCAAGGAATTGCTTTAAATTTTGAATATTTTCACTGTTTTTGTTTTCATAATGAAAACTGTCTTGTCACCTAAAGTTGTGTGGTCTTATTGGCAAAAGACAAATTGCTAATTGACCTAGGACTAAAATATTTCAAAGTAAGTATAATTCAAATCATTAACTATCATCTACATTTAGACACAGTTTCATGAAAGAGGCCCATTCACTCTACTAAGCTATGACTCTAGGAAGCTGAACTCTAAGATATTTCTTATTCACAGAAGCATCTGTTTACTGGTATCTCTTTCTCCAAATCCCATGCTTACCTTCTAAATTTACTGCCTCCTTCTGATTGCTTTACTGCCTTTCCCCACTGTCTTTGACCTCTAGTGTTCCTTGGTGCCTGCACCCTTAGCCATGTTTCAGATCCTGGCACTGACTGGAAAAACTCTGCTCCTGAAATCTCTTTCTCTTTCACAAAAAGTCACTTCTCCTTCCTTCTCTCGAGCTCACATCAACCGCCCCTGATGTTGAACATAAAGTCCTGAGTGGGTTGATGATCTCCCTATGTTTACACACCCACCGTGTCCGTCCCTTGCTGGGTTTCCATTCTCCCCTCACAGCCCAGCCCCATGGTAGATACATCAGCAACATCTCTGCCTTTGTTCTCTGGTCAGCGTTTCTGCCCAGCTGCTGCCTCTGACCCACACAACTTGCCATTTCTAGTCCTGAAATCCCAAGCCTGACAAGATAATATTAGACCTCCCTCCATGAACTTTTACTCACATGCATGTTTTTTATTATCATCTGAACCCTTAGAATATTTAGCATCCTTTTTTCTTGGCTGGTCAGTTCACTATTGAATATCTATTTTTTTGCAAACTTCTATCATTGGCTAATGAGATTTTTTCTCTATTTATATTCATACTTTAAGATACTCAAACTTACAGAAAACGTCCAAGAACAGTATTAAAAAAAATGGAATCCAAGTGTGTTGGTGTGTGGCTTGAAGATTTGGCTTTACTCTTCAGATTCTCACCTCCTGTTGTACCCATGCCCAGCAACATCACCTTCCAGGCATGCCTGACTCTCGCCCTCAACTGTTCATTTACCTTGCAATGAGAAGTTCTTTCATTATTCTTAGTAAACTCCTACTCATTCTCTTTTAACCCACAATCAGCAGCACACATTAATTATATAAAGCAGTAAGTTTCACTGTGACAATTACATACACGCATATGTATGGCCCTTCACATCCACTTTCCTGCCACCATCTTACACCCTCCCTTCTCTTCCTCCCTTTCTTCTCTGTTTGGGAGAGTCTCTCTTCTTCCAACACACTGTCAGGAGATTTTTGTTATTATTTCTACATATGAGACAAAACTTGTGAGGAGGAACAGATCCATGGCCTAGCTCCTATCTATATCTCACCAGGAGAATTATCACATGAAAACTGCTCCATGTAAAACAGACTAAAACAGAACTTTTTCCCTCTGTGTATGTGTGCATTTACCTGGGTATGGACACATTTAAGTATGTTATATATTTTTAAGCTTTCCTGCCAGTTGCTGTGTCACTAATGAGAATGCTCTTGCAGTCTGCAGGGAGGAGGGGGAAGGATATTATAATCAAACACTTCCAAGGCTGTCTGAGGGGCTCCTGCCTGTGCAGCATCCAGTGAGGTGCAAAGTCCTGTGGATTTTACATCTGTAATAATATCTTACTGTTATGAGTTATTTTGAACTTCACAGAAATAGAATCAGGAAGTGTGAATTCTTTGTGAGACTGAATGGCTCCCACATTTTTGGTGGAGTAAAAAGTTGAGTTCACATGCATTACAATGCTCCTGCATATTAAGAAAGCCCTCAGAATTTGTGTATTTGTTATCTCACAGGTACAACTGCACTTGAGCTCAAAAGAGCCCAGAAATGTACAAAGTTCTCCTGGCTACCATTCACTTTCCTGTCCCTCCCTCTACAAGCTGTAGAGCCAAAGAGTTGAAGAGAAAAAAGGCACTGTTCTTGTTGTAGGAAGGGGCTCAGGATTTCTGTGGTGTTGCATAAAGCATTAAGAGGTTTGATAGGAAAAGCCAGTTGGTTTTGTTTTTCTCACTCACATTGGTGGAAAAATTAGACAGAAGTACATAACTAGTATGGGTCTCTTGTTGGTTGTTAGCATGTAGAAACAAGAGGAATGCATAGTAATAGTGAACCAAGGTCTGCTGCATACGATGGAAGGACTGAAAGGGCAAGGCTAGGCCATGGCCCTGTTGGCTGGGAGTGGAGAGACTTCTGCCTTCCCAGTGTTCACCACTTAATTATTATGGTGTTCTTGAATGTCACCACTATTTCTTGGTATATTTAAAATATCTGTATCTCTCCTTTGTGCTTGTATTTGCACTTGCACATGGTAGTCATAGAATAGACCACAAGTGAAGCAGTGCCTAAGAGACTAGAACAACCCCCAGTGCAGTTGGCAGCCCCTCCACACACACAGGGGCTTCCTGAGGGCATCTTCTGAGGAGCAGAAATCTGTACTTTTCATCAATTCAGATTCTCCAGTTTATCTGTTTTTGTGTGTGTGCTCTCTGAGAAACTTTCTTCTAAATCTATGTTGTCATTATTTCCCATCATGGATTTATTCAACTGTTAGACACACACACACACACCCCTTTACTTTTAGTCTGTTAACTCCTTGGTTTCTCTGTTGAATTAACTTGAAGTCTTTCTTTAAAAAAATCAATTATTTTGCATATGTGGATCTATTTTTAGCTGCTTTATTTTGTCTCACTCACCTATTTATCTACCCCTGGGTCAATGAACACTGCTTTTAGTCTTGCAGCTTCAGAGTAACTGAAAATCTGATAGTACAAGTCCTCTAGCATTTTTGTTTTTACATATAGACTTAGATATCTAGCTCTTTTATTTTTCTATATGCATTTTATAATTAAGTTGTCAATTACTACAGGTAGTCTTTTGTGGTTTTACTGACAACAGTCATGGTTCTACAAACCGATCTGAAAGGAACAAGAACTAATTAATTAATGAATATCATACATTGAGACCTTCACAGTATGTTGTAGTGTTCAGTGTAGACATCTTCCATAATATTTGATAATTTTTAATTGAATTCTGTATTGGTACATTTTATAGCCAGTTCACAATCGCACTCAACATTGGGGAACTTGTACCAGTTTATGACACAAGTTAATCCTTATTTTTATCCATATCCTTACCCACTCCACAACCCCCAACCCCGTATATACATGTGCTTTTTCTTTTCAAATCATATTTATTCTTTCCCCCCATTACTTTCCCCTACCAGATTCCCTTTGAATATTTCCTATTTCAAAAAATCTAGCATACATTCTAGAACTCATTTACATCTACAGGTTCTCATACCAGAGAAAAGATATGGTATTTACATATATGACAGTGACCAATTTATTTCACTTATTAGTGTGTCTTCAAGGTGTATCCATTTGCACATAAATGAGTGAAACTTGTCATTCTTTATGGCAGAGTAATACTCCATTTTGTTTAAAAAAATCTTTATTCAGTCTCCAGTTGATGGGCATCTGGGTTGTTTCCAAGATTGGGCTATCAAACACTGAGCTGCTATGAACATGGGTGCACATATGTCTTTATGATATGATTGTCAACACCTCCAGTGTTGTGTAAGAACAAATATCCATTCCTTACTCCTGATCATAAGTAAAAGTGTACACTATTTCACTATTAATTATGCTTTTAGACAGGTGCCACTGATAACACTAAGGAAGAATCATCCTATTCCTTGTTTACTGGAACTTCACTTTTTAAATCATAGATGGTCATTAGATGTAGTAAATACTTCTTTCATCTACTGGAGTAATTAAATTTCACCCTTATCCTTTTATTAAAATAAATTAATTATTGATTTTTTAAAAAATATTAATCTGAATGTTATGGGTACATTGGGTACAATGTGCTATCACCTCTATATATTTCTACATCCAATTTGTTAATATTTTATTGATGAACATTGAATCTTACTTCATAAGGCATATTATTTGTAATGGTGTCTTCTTTTGCTATGTTGGTTGGGTATGGAACTGGGATGGTAATATGAGTTGGTATTAGAGTGTAAGCAAAATAGGAGTTAGGTAGTGTTCCCTCTTCCTCTATTTTCTGAGAGTTGTACGTATGATCTGTGTATTTTTCTTAAGTGTATAATATAGTCAGGCAAGCTGATTCATAGTTTTTGTTTTGGAAAGATTTTTAATTATAAATTTAATTTATTTAATATGAGTATGCTTGTTTAGATTTTCCATCTCATCTTCCACCAATTTTTGTAAGTTATGTTATTCAAAAACTCTATATTTATCTAAGGCATGAGATTTGTTAAGCATGAAGTTTTAATGCAATGTTGCCTTATTATCTTTTCATTCTCTGAAGGATCTTCAGTGATATCTTCATTTTCATTCCTGATACTGGGAATTTGGACATTCTAATTTCTCCTTTATCATTCTTTCTGAAGGATTATCAACTTTATAATTTTAAAAATACTTTCAGTTTTAATTTCCTCTATGTGATATCTAGGAATTTCTTACCTTAATTATTCTCCTACTTATTCTGGATTTAAATTATTCTTTCTGTAGATTTGTAAGACAGGATTATAATTCATATTTTTCTAACAGCATTTAAACCTATAAATTCTCTAAAAGCATTGCTTTGTTTGCAGCCCACTAATTTTGATATCTTCAAATTCATTACCATTCAACTTGAAGTACTCCTTAATTTCCATTGTGACTTTTTCACGGTGAACATCTTTTTTTTAATTAATTGATTTTATTGGTATATTTTATATGCACATCATGATCACAAGTGACAATGAGAATTTGTACTAGTATATGGCATGACTTCTTCCTTTTTTTAAATGATTTTAATGATTCTTTATATAAGCTGCCATTGTACAAATTATTTTATGGCATTTCTTTGGTCTTGGAGTTAGTGAAGACATTTCCCTCTTGTAATGCCCTCTTTTTCTGAGTTTATCCATTCAACTTTTAATTTCTGTAGCAGGACTCCACTCTATTCTCTGATGCTTTGGTTTTTACTTCATTTCTAGCTTCCATCTATTATATAATTTGGAGTTGTCCACTGGGGAAAAAAATCAAATAATATAGAACCCACATGCTACTGTTCCCTTATTCTTGAGTTAAGTTCCTACTAGTTTCTGTCTGTATTCTAGATCTTTCCAATAATTGTGGTGCTAAGTGTCTTTCTAGGTCTCAATTCAACAAGTCACTTTGTTATTAGACTGAAAGTTAGTATAAAACATTTGTAAACAGCTTTATTACAAAGTAATTCATAGGTCATACCATTCTTCATTTAAAGCGTTCAGTTCAGTGTCTATTATACCACATTCACAGAGTCATACAACCATCACCATTAATTTTTTCACATCTCAATACCCTAAGAAGAAATCCCAAAATTATTAGCAGTCATTTCCTAACCTTTTCCTGATGTAGGCAGTCACTATGATACTTTCTATCCCTATAAATCAGTACCAGATAATTCATATAATGGAGTTATGCAAGATGGGGTCTTTTTTGGTAAGTGCTTTCTTTGATTTAGCATGTTTTGATTTTTTCAATATTAATGCATAATGTCACATGCATTAGTATTTCTTTTTTTACTGATGAACAATATTCCATTGGATTGGTATAATACTTTGTAATCCATTTCTCAGTTGACATTCAGAAGAATTGTTTCTATTTTTTGGCTATTAGAAACAATGCAGCTGTGAAACCTCTTGTAGAAGTTTTTGTGTGAATATATATGCTTTCATTTTTCTTGGTTATATATCAAAACATGTCATTACTGAGCTGCATGATATTGCTGTTTAATATTTTAGGAAAGTTTCAAACTGCTTTAGAAACTGCACCATTTCACATTCCTAGCAGCAATGTATAATGCTTCCACATTCTGCATGTCCTTGACATCGCTTGGTATTGTCTCTTTGTTTATAGCCACCCTGTGCATATGAAGTAGTATAGCATTGTTTTGTTTGGCATTTTCCTATGAATAATAATATTGATCACTTTTTCATGTGTTTACTGATCATTTCTATTTATTGTTTGGGAGACATTTGCTTATTTTAAGTGAGTTATATCACTTACTATTATTGACTTATAAGAGTTCATCATGTATTCTGGATACAGGTCCCTTGTCAGACAAGATATGCAAATATTTACTGCACAGAAATTTTTATTTTGATGGTCTATCTTACCTGTTTTATCTCTGGTCACTTGCTTTGGTTTCATATCTAAGAAGCCATATCTTTACCTACATTCATAAAGATTTATATCTATATTTACCTCTAGGAGTTTATAGTATTAGCTCTTACATTTGAGCCTTTCATCTCTTTCCAGTGTAACATCCATACAGAGTGTGAGGTAAGTGTCCAATTTAGTGTTCTGCACATGGTTATCCAAGTCTCTCAGTGCCATGTAGTCAGAAGACTATTATTTTCATATTAACAGTCTTCCAATCCTTATCAATTGACCATAAATGAAGGAGTTTATTTGGGAACTCTTCAAATTTTATTCCATTGATCTATAGCCTTATGCCATTACTACACACTGTTGATTGGTATAGATTTCTAGTAAGTTTGATAGAAGTTAGGAAGTATGAGTCTTCCAAATGTATCCTCCTTTTGAAATTGCTTATGGAATTTGTATTCTGGACCTAGCTTTAGTATCAAGTTGGAAATTACTGAATTTTTCATGAGCTTTCATTGAATCTGTAGATATACATGGGGATTGTTGCTATGTTAATAATATTGTTTTCCAAACCTTGGGTTCCATTTATGAATTTCTTTAATCACTTTCCAGGATGTTTGGTAGTTTTCAGTGTATATATTTAATATTTATATATTTGTTGTTGTTAAATTTATTTGGAGATATATTATGTCTGAAGCTAATTAAAATGAAATTGTTTTACTCATTTCATATTAAAATTGTTCATTGCTAATATGTGGAAATAAAGTTGATTTAATATATTGTTTTATATCATAACTTTGCCAGATTAGTTATGATCTTTTTTCATAGATTCTTTAGATTTTTCACAGTACGAGATCATTTTATCTGAAAATAGAGACACTTTTATTTTTTGTTTTCTAAACTGAATGTTTTTGTCTCCTTCATTTTGTTGCCTGGAACATCCAGCATATATTGAGCAGAATTACTAACAGTGAACACAACCGTATTGGTCCTGGTCTTGTAAATGTATTCCATGGATATCTGTTAAGTGTGGTAGCATGGTAAAATTTTCTTTTTGATTCTGTTTAGTTCTACTCATCCCTGAAAGTAAGGTATTGAAATCTCCAAATATTAAGATTAAATTGATGATCACTTGTATGACTTTCTGAAAGCAGATAAATTTATTAGAACTTGAGTTTTAGTTCCTAGACAAAAATCTGCATATGATATTTCAGGTGCAACCACAGGCAATTACAGAGGTCTTACTGTGTGGTCAACCTGCCTCCTCTGCTTTTGACTAACACACAGTCTTGATGTACTGCCAACCTTGAAGGGACTTGGTTTCTACTCAGCAATGCTCTTTCTCACATAGCATAGATATGTCCCTGCTGGGGTCTCTGGATTAGAGGATCCTGAAGGTGATTCAATATTCTGTGCTCTTAGACCTTTCCCAGCCAGATGCATAAAACTTCAGAGATCTTTAAACTTGGGGAGGCTGATCTGTTTGAGTTCTTTATATATTGTCGATAATAGCCCTTTGTCTGATACACAGCTAGTAAAGATTTTTTCCATGTTGTTGGTTGTCTTCTAGCAGTGCCAGCGACTTCTTTGGCTGTGCAGAAGCTTTTCAGTAGGATGAGATTCCATTTGTTGATTCTTTCTGCTAGTTCTTGTGCTAGGGAGGTTTTATTCATAAAGTCTCTGCCTAAGCCAATGTCTCCAAGAGTTTTACCAAGCCTGTTTACCAGCAGGCTTATTGTTTCTGTT
>PVIC010050863.1:0-12683 GCA_004025085.1 Thryonomys swinderianus
TCATATTTAACATGCTTTTCAAACTGCTGAAATCCAGTGTTTAAGATAGTTAGAGTCCAAGTCCTGTCTTTGCAGCAATTTCCTAAAAATTGAGAGTGAGGGAAAACTGCCACTACTGGATGTTTTTCTTTAAACATTACACTAAGAACATATTGCCCAAAAATCCCTTTATTTCTCAGCAGGGCTTCAGGAACAAAATCAGTTTGATTTGGAAAAAAAAAAGTAGAAGGGGAGAGAAGGAAGAACCAATACCATAGAGGTAAACAAGGAAAGAAAAGCAGAAAAATTAAGTGCTTTCAAGAAGATTAATAAAAGATTTTTTAAAAATTTGAAAACTACAATCCATACAGAGTATGGACTCAATATAAAGAAGCAACTAGAGGATGTTTTATGAACCTCTGTGCAAGTTCACTTAGTGTTAATAATTTATCAAACAATTTACATTAATAGATATGCTATTAATATTTTTAGGAAAATTAATTGCTGAACCATATTTTTAGAAATGGAAAATGTGAATCAAAAGTGTTCAGAGACTAGCTAAAACATCGTAAAATATTTTACAACATATTTTCCCCAGAATTATGCCTATTATGCCCTTTAAACTTTAGTTACACTCACATACCCCTCATGAATTTATGTAATATATGTGTATATATATTTGTTTGAAACAGTGTTCCAAAGGAAATGCAGTACTAGGACATGTTATCTATCTACAAAGAGCAAACACAGTTTGTAATTCAGAGCAGAACATATCCTAACGGTATATAAATGGAAGTGAAGTCCACACAGGGGCACAGGAACAGAATCACCACATTCCTCTCCACTCTGTTTCCTGTTTTAGTGCCATCTTTATAATAAATTTGATAACTGAATAAATGAAAGGTTTCTTCCTGAGTCAGAACAACTCGCATTATGAAGATTACAAAGCGGTTTGTACAGATGAGCACGATTAGTGTAATCTGTGAAGGAGGATGGATGGATGGATGGATGGATGGATGGATGGATGGATGGATGGATTCATCCAGATATTCTTCAAGGAGACGTGGTAAAATAATAAATGACAAGTAATGAGCGCCGCCATTCCCATGATTATGGAAATGTTCCCCATGAGAACATTTATTTTGGCTACCGTCACGGCAGTCGCCCTTCCTTCTGTTGACTAGGGCGGATTGCCTTTGAGGACCTGCTTACTAAGCACTTCATAATATGCCGCACATGCTGCTTTCAGTCAGTGTGGCCCAAGAAATGTCACCGTGAACTTCCCCTGTTGGGAGTAATATTCTAAAGGGAAGATGCAAACACCTCCATAGATGTGCTGAGCTCCTGGCCCTGTGAGAAATACTGGCTGCTACAGCAAGTCCAAAGTACACTATTGTTCTTTGATTCATGTCATTGGTTATTTAGAGCATTAATCAACATGAGTTTCTTTTAGCCGATGATACATACAAGTTTAGAGAAGCATTTCTGTAATATGAACAGGAAATACATGGCAGTATTTTCCTTTCCAATAATACCATATATAATTTTAAATAACATGGTTGTAAATTATACAGTGATGTTATTTGTGGGGTTGGCTATTTGTGTTGTCAAATATTTAATCCCTCCTATATATATACATATACATACTACATTATATAAATGTTTATAATACATATATGATCTCATGAATACACACAATTTTATGGATATCTGATATTTTATTTCACCTTCTTAATTTTGCAATAAAAGTTATTGAAAGTTAGAAGATTGGTTGGACATCATTATGCTGTTGTATATCCAGTTAACTAGTAAGAATGGGTATCAAAATCAGAAATGTTCATAGCCTTCCACACAGAAACATGAAAACAAACATGAGAAAGATTAAGCAAACAGAGACTAGAGGCATGGAGTTATATGCAGAGGGGAAAGCAGAACTAAAGAATGATAGTTGTCAGTTTCATAGTTTATTATGCTTGTGCTTAACCTAGATAATGTAATGACAGAGATGAATGGATGAAATACTCTATGTGCAGAAGCAAATAATTCAGAGTTTTTCAATAAGTCTCATATGTACAAAGCCAGTGAATGCACTACACTGATGGAAAAGAGAGACCAAGATAGGGAGAAATGAGAAAGTTAGAACGGGTAGAAAGACCACGTAATACCAGCAGATAGAACAACAAAACACACAGTGTACAACTGACAATGTGAAACATTTCCACAGCACTGCTCAAAAGCATAAGAATCGTGTACAAATGCCTGAATCATATGCTTTACCTGTCTGGCAGTTTTTTAAGATTTCTGCAAACATCATATTGTTAAATTCTCAAAAGCAAATGTAACAAAAAAATGATATCAGTCACCTCACCATCGCATGAACTCACCACCCAACACACAAAACTTGAAGAGAGGTGTCTTTTGGCTCTGTTTTGGTGGGGTCAGTGCATGGCAGGCTGGAGCCAAGGGAGAGACACACTGTTCAACCCAGGGCAGCCAGGAAACAGAGAAGGGAGGGAGCAGGACAGAAATTCACCCTTTCAGGTAAGACTCCATGTGATCCACCTTTTCAGATCGGGTCCCATCTCCTGACAGTGGTGCTGCTATGAGTTCATCAGTGTTTTAATCCCTAATGACTCTGGAGCTCAGTCACCAAGTCACCATTTAAAAACATCCCTCCTAAACACACGTGACTTGTGAGGTACATATGGTATTGATACCAAAGCAACAACCTATAAGGTAACACTACCGTAGTCCTCTTGAAAGAAACTTTTCCAAGATCTCATAATGACTGTGTAGGTAGATGTGAATTTAAAACTAAGAAATCTGGCTCTGAGACTATTTTTAAGCATTATATTCTACTTTCTTCAGTGGGATCATTGTTTAAAATTAACTGAGAAATTGTTTGATCAAGTCATCGCTGTGCAAGCAATCTAAATTAAGTAAAATATCATCAGCCCAGTGATGTGTGGAAATTTTCTTCACACATGCGGATCCAGGCCTCCTGAGTTTACAGGTTCTACTAAATAATGATCACATAATAAAGTAGTAAGAAATATTTATGATTGCCTCTAATTAATATTAAACATATTTTGGCCAAAGTAAAATTGTCTTTTGTTTTTGCTGCCTTGCTTTCACTTTACTCTTCTAATTTATACAGTAAACATTTAATGAGCTCTTAGTCCAAAGCATTACCTAAGGTATCAAGAAACATTGTATTTAGTGGCCGCAGTCTCAGAGATACAGTCTAATGTTTGTAAGATCATCTTAGTGGTTCCTCAGGTACCCAGCGCTCTCATTGTACTTTCAAGCCAGATTTCTAAAAGAAAATTAAAATAAGTTCACACTGAGTCAACCTGACATTTTAGGTGGTGGCTTCTCTCAGAGCAGTTTGACACCTATTGAAGATCTGAGAGAAACCATTCAGAGTATAAAAACATACTTCTCCAAACTATTTTTGCAAAGAACTTCAGAGCTTTGTCTCAAAGAATGTTTCCTGAGAACTAGATCCCAAAATAGTGCTTGTGGGAGTTTTTATTTGACAGTAAATAAGTTTTGATTAAATGTCACCCTGATTTGTAACACATACATGCAAAGTTTTCTTTCCTTTTCTTCTGTTTTATGGGTCCTGAACCTCAGTCACAAAGGCCTGGTGACATTCCCTGATCAACCTTATGAAACAAGGTCACATAAAGTCATCAGTCCAGCACTTCTATTTTCTATTTGTGTCAACGTACTTAAGAAATATTGATATAATAGATTCGTTTCAAGTATCTTACTTATTTTAAATTGACTTCCCTCATTTCTGTATTCTAAAATTGTTGCCTGTTTTTGAAAGACATTGGATTATTATTCTTGGGTATTGTGGAAAATGCTGAAGGTATCAGATTAATAAATATTGCTTCTTAGCACACACATGTACAATAAGCACATTAATTTATTGATTTAATTATCAAGTTTCACTGATTGAGTTAAAGAGCACAACAGAGCATCCTGAAACTTCTCAGAATGAGTGAATCATTTATCATTCTACCAACATTACACTAAAAAGCATTTTTAAATTTTATGTTGCTTTTAAATGACATAAAGTGTGTAGCTGACGGGGTATAAGCGATGCTTTCTTACATGTCTACATTGTAGAATAATCAAGAGAGACTAGTTAACATACCTTAATATTTATCATCTACTGTGATAAGTATGTTTAATCTCATCTCTTTTAGCCCCTTTGAACTAAAACCATGGGTGGAACTTCTGAAAACATGATCAAAGTACATCTTTCCCCCTTTTTAAGTTACTGATGGTAAGTATTTTGCTCAAGCAGGAGAAACTGCCTTACCTCTGTTCCTCTCCGCTGAGGCTCTAGCAAAGCAGCGTTCTGCTCTGTGTTTCTGCTTGTGTGAGGGAAAAGTCTTTGGATTCCACATACAAGTGAAATCATGTGGTGTTTGTGTCCCCGAGTTTGGCTTCCTTTACTTGGGAAATAGCTATCCACATCAATGCACACAGGCACAAATGACAGCGCCACCTCCTTTTAATGGCCAGAAAGCCCCTAGTTGTATACAAGAATAATATTTTAATACATTTGTCTTTGATGACATCTTGGTCATTTTTACATCATAACTATTGTGGATGTTGTTAGAATAAATGAACATGAAATATATACATTACCTTTTACATTCTTCCTCTAACTCCTTTGGATAGACTACACCCAAAGATGAGACGGCAAGATAGAGACTACTGTTAGCTTTGAGGAATATCCCTGCTGGTTTCTCAAGTGGCCGTACTAATTCACGAATTCACACCACTGATAAAGTGTGAACATTCTCTTTTTTAAACATCTGTTCATCATTTTTTATCTTAAATGTTTTGAATAATCCTAATCTAGTCGTGAGATGTTCATTTTTACTTGAAAATGATTTTTTTCAGGGAACGTTTAGCAAATTTTCAGACATATATTGTGCATTTTGATAACTTCTTTGGAGAAATATATATTCAAGTTCTTTTTTCCATTTTGGTTGGGTTATTTGAATTATGCATTTTCAGTTTTTTTTGTACTTCAGTTTCTGGATGTTTTCCATATATGTGATATTCAAATCTTCTCCAACTGATTTTCTCTTAAAACTTCTTAGTGTAGTCTTTAGAATTTTCTGTATGTATGATCATGCTGTAAGCAAGTAAATAATACCATTGCTTCACTTATTTGTTTCCTATTTGCCTCAAATTAGAGATCCTTTACCCTTGCCAACACTTGATATATTGATATTATTTCTATTTGAAATATAAAGATTTTTAATTTTGTTGGTTGTAGTCTGCCTCTACCCCTCAATCCCTGTCTCTGTCTCTGTCTCTGTCTCTGTCTCTCTCCCTGTCTCTTATTAACCATTATTTCTTTACTCATTATCTTGAAAAACTTCCAGTTATTTAAGTAGTCTTATATTCATTTTCATTCTTCTTTCTATTGGACTTTCTCTTTTTTAGTCCTGACTAGTATTAATCCCCTCTATCTGGTAAGCATATTATTAATATTTTCCTAAATCTCTCAACAGCCTGCTAGACTGCAGGATAATACATAGAATACTTCTCCTACAAAGTGGCAATATTATCCTATGTAACCATAAAACACTTACAAACATGCAGAAAATGACACTGACACTTTATTGCTAGGACTCGTGCTCTGTTCCAGTTTTCTCCTTTTATCTTAGCTTTGTCTCAATGATGAGTCACATTTACGTCCAATGTCTCTGTAGTTTGCATATCACTAAAATCCAAATGGAATATTTATAATAAAATCCCACTGTTACTTAGAATATTGAAGTTGTAGTGTATTTTACCAGAAAATAGGCATAATATGCTTTCCATATTTGTATAATTGTATGATCTATTATTATAATTGTATCTATTATTATAATTGTATGATCTATTAGAATATTGAAGCTGTAGTGTATTTTACCAGAAAATTGGCACTTTGTCAAACTCTATGCTATAGAAGTTTTGTTTCCAGTTATATTCATGCTTCCATATTTGTATAATTGTATGATCTATTATTCAGGTGTCTTCACTGATATTTATTTTGTTTGCTTACTAGTTATTATTTTTCTTTTGTGTATAATTCAGGGGCCTGGGCTCTTCATATATCATGTTCATAATTTCTATGTTGTATATAGATTTTGAAAATTTTCTCCTAATTTTTCACTTATCATTTTATTTTTTTAAATTCTTTATTGGTACAATTTATATACATCTCACAATCACACATAACATCGGGGAATTTGTACCAATATATGATGTAAGTTAATTCTCATTTTTACCCATATCCCTACCCACCCACTGTATATGTGCTCTTTTATTTTCTTTCAGAATCATATTTATTCCTTCCCCTCATTACCTTCCCACACCAAATTTCCTTTGGAAACTTCCCATTCTACAAAAACTGTCATCCCTTCTAGAGTTCATTTGCATCTACAGGTGCTCATATCAAAGAAAATATCTGGTATTTGCCTGTCATCTACAGACCCTTAGCCAACCTTATCATTTTATTTTTAACAGCAGTATTTTAAGAAAAAAATTGTGATAAAGTTTGTGAATATTTCCTGTGGCTCAAATCATAATTTATATTTTCTGAACCCAATGACCTCCATGTTATATTGTCTTCTTTCCTAGTTACACAGGTGCAGCTCTTGCATTTATTAGATCTATCGTACCAATCTTTGTAATTTTTCTTCAATTTTTAAATTTTTATTTTTGCTTCTCATTGGGTGTACAATTTTTCTATTTCATTATATTCAATAAAAGTCATAAAATAAGTGCTATTTTATTGTTCTTTTCTACAAATGCTGATATTTTAGTATATGTACTGCTGAAGCGAGCACTACAACTGTTGATATTCAAGCCATGCATAAATATATTTCTACTGAGTTTCTTATTTTAGAGTAGATAATTTATTTAAATCTAGTGATTTATAATTTTGTGGTGGAGGTTATGAATATATACTGTAATTATAGAATATTTTGTAATTCTTTTCAGTATTTCAGTGTTCTGATGAAGGCTAGTATAATCATTTTGAAAGCTAAGATTAGCTTTTTGCACCGTCTAGACAAGAATTTATCCGAAGGCTAATTTGGATTTTTTTCCTCAGAGAAATACATTCTGACGATTTTGCTTCATAACCTATGTGCTAGAAAATTATTTTCTGTAGCTGAATAGATACATAACCTGCAAAACACGACATAGTCTTCTGAACTTAGTACATGACACCTTCTTTTGAATGGAATATACAGTATTCCGATATATTTTAATAATTTAAAGTTATTTAATGCACCAACCACATATCAAGTGCCATTTTGGAATCAAATGTTAGTGGATATGTCTGAGCTATTATTGTGTATGGACCAGCATCATTAGAAATCACAGGAAAGAAAACTGGCAGTAAATACTTCTCTATAGAATACTTGGGTTCACATAAAAAGATACTTTAGTGTTTCTCTAAACACTTGTATCATTCCAATTTCAAAACATGTAATAATTCTAAATGTGGGACTTCATGATTTCTTCTTCACATAAATTTTCAGTGCTTTCCACCACAGCCATAAACCTTTAGATATTTATATTTTTAAAATACACTGGCCGGGTGGGGTAGCTCACTCCTGTCATTTCAGCATAAGGGAGGCAGACACAAGAGGATTGGTGAGTTCAAGGCTTGCCTGGGCTACATAGCAAGCTCAGCGCCAGTCTGAACTATAGCACGAAATCCTGGCTCAAAAAAAAAAAAAAAACACCTCTCTTTATGTGTAGGTTACTTTTTGTTATTTATTCATTTACGTATTTTTGCAGAGCTGGAGATCGAGTTGGTGACGTTGCACTACTGAGTTAAATCCCCAGCCCAAGTAGACTACTTTTTAAATCATGTCATTGTTGGTTTTATTGGTCTGTGTGTGTGTGTGTGTGTGTGCGTGTGTTAAAATATTTTGACCTAGAAAGCTTAATTTAATATTTTTATACAGTAATATTAATTGAATATCCTCACTTGTAGTTAAAGTTCAAGATAGTATCTTATCATACTTTCAGTGGAAATACTTTGTAGTACCTTTGTGTGTCTGAATGGAGAAATAATCCTAGAGATTATTATGAAACCGATGAAGGCAATACATTTTTCTTATTCAAAATGAATGAAATTATTATTTAAACAGTATGAAACAAGAATATAATCATGCATTTATTTATCAAATGAAAAAGACAATATTATATACTTCTTCTGCACAAGTTTTAAAGGATAATAGAGATCTGTTTCCTCTATTTTTATAAAAGTGCTATACTTCCATATTAATTTTAAAATGAAGACCTTAACTTCTTTGATAATTTTCTCTCATCCCCGTGGACGTTAAAATAGATTACCTAGGTCTGCTAAATTTTAAACTGGGGACATTTTACTGAATTATAGATTGCCACTTATTCTACTAGCAATACACACAGACATATGAAATCCCTGATAAGGACAATTAAAAGGTCTGTTCTTTCTAGCTAAGAAGAAATTGTGTTTTATATGCTTTATTTGTAAATATCTCTGCTTTACTTGTAGTTAGAAAAGTAGATGATGATTGATATTGTAACTTCAATGTGAACTGAGGTTACTCCTGTTCTCTCCACACTATGGCACATACATGGGTGTGTTTACACAAGGATGTAAAAATGTTGCAGAACAACTATTTTCTGGAAGGTCCTGAAATAATTATTGTAAATCTGTATGAAACTCTGTGGAATGGAAAATAACAAAATTATGATGATTGTCTACAGGAAGATCTTCTATAAAGTATCAGTATTTGATAAGCACCTCAAAACACTGAATTACTGAGGTGGTTCCCAAACAATCCCTGTAATGTCCATGACTAAGATGCACACTTGGGCCTAAACAATGTTTTTGGTGAACGTCAGTCAAAAGCTATTGCAGGGTCTCTCTCATGTATGGAAATGAGACGGGGAGCTTGTAAGTAGAGTTGTGATTATGGAGCTTGGGAAGCACAGGGGGAGGTGGGAAAAGGCTGGTTAGAGCTGAAGCATCACACTGAATGACAGTGATAAGTGCAATTAATGTGAGCTAAAAGGTGGCAAACCAACACATGCCAGTGGGTTTTTTCCATTCTCTTATTTTTTTAATTGACTTTTGTTCTGTGTGTCTTGGATTGTTTTGTTGTTGTTGCTGTAAGAAGCAAGTCTGTGGTCTTGCACATTCCAGGCAAATGTTCCACCACTAGGCATCCTAGGAATTTTTACAAAACTCTCTAGGTGAACAAATATCATTAGAAATTAGAAAAATCTCACATAAGTGATCTAATAAAAATGTTTTCGTGGAGTGTCATTTTTGGTTTCAAAACATCATTGTGTTAAGATGTGCCACTTTACAGTTTGTGACCCTTTTTTTTCTATTTCTAAAAGAACATTTGATTAGAGATTGTCTAAATGTCAAGTGGATGATTATCTAGTTCCAGTTCCTGGTTCAGCAAGTCCTGTTTCTTTCCCTCAGTGCATGAACGCTAACACAATGTTCTTTCTGCTTGCTATGATTTGATTAAACTTTGATGCTGGGTTCCTCTGGGGTTCCTGGAAGATGTATAACATTCATTTCTAAAATCACTTAAAGTGGTAGGTGGTGTCCTTCTTCACTTTCAGTATTACTAGTGACTTATGAATTCCCACAAAATTCCTTTCAAAAAGTAAGACATTTATTTCTTCAACAAATAAAAGGTAATGCTAAAACTTCCAAAGCTGGATTTTCATATTTGAAGATATCTCATTTGTGTTGAATTTCTTTAAAATATATGTTGAGATTGAAATTGAACACCTATCAAAATGTACCAATAGAGTCAAACCTTAAAAAAAAAACATAAAACAAGAACATTACAGAAAAGCAAGCAATATTTCTGTACAGGCGCTTTGGCTTATATAGCAAGTTAAATGTCTGAATGAATGATGTTCATTTAATGGATATTTTTAGCACATGGGTAACAAAATATGTGAAATAGAGTCAAAGCAAAATATTTTCCTGTTTCATAAAAAGTATTCAGAAAAAGAAAGGCATTAAAATTTTATTCACTATGGAAAATTTTATGTAGTAAATATGAACCTTTAAGTAGTTTAGAATGGATATGTTACTTTTGCAAAATATTTATAATTTGAAAATTCTTAAGAAAAATTGGCCACTTTTTAGATATATGCAAATAACTAAGAGTATTTATAAGGTTTTTTAGGTATTCACAAGGATATTTATAAATTTTCATCAGTGCTACATGAAGAAGAAAATAAAAAGGATAGGACAAAATCCCAGTGGGGTGAAAATAAATATAAAATATATTTAAAATACAGTAATTACTATCTCTAAATTCAGATAGTGATCATTGTAAAAATTTTTAAAAAGCTTTAAATTATTCCAGGATATAAATTAAAGAACTGAAATATAATGTTAGCAACATCAGCAACTTTTACTTATGATTGAGATCTGATTTTGCAGTGAAATGCTCATTTAGCCAAAGGAGATATATTAATGTTAGCTTAGCAAACAAAGCTACAAGGTGTTTGTAATTTATCTTGGAAGGACTCCATTCAGTTCTTAATCTCCTGTTCTGCAGCAAGAAATGTCCTTTTCTTATGTGAATGCTGCTCTTGATAATATCTGCACAAAGAAAATCTAAGAGAATTGACCTTACTTTTGAAAGACCCATTATTATATAGTGTTTTAAAAATATTAGAAAGAGCAAAGACCCCGCTGATGGTTCAAAGTAGTATTTTCCCAGGGCAAGAAGAACACAACATCAAAAGACACAGGTCTGAAAGCAAAACCTCTAGATGTTAACATTTGAAACATTAAAACTTGTAAAGCCTAAATCATTATCCTGAATTACTAAAATTCTTAACATTGAGATACTGAAAGGTGAAATTAAAAAAAAAACAAACTTTTTTTTTGACAGGGTCTCGCTTTGTAGTTCAGGCTGGCTCTGAGCTCACTATGTAGCCCAGGCAAGCCTCAAACTCAGCAATCCTCCTGCCTCTGCCTCCCGAGTGCTGGGATTACAGGCGTGAGCCACCACACCCGGCACTGTGGTATGTGGTATTGATTGGTGGTGGGCGTGAGTCTCCATGCCCAGCATTGTATGTGGTTACCGGAGATCGAACTCAGGACCTTGTGCTTGCAAGGCAGGCGCTGGAACCACTGAGCTAACCCTCCGCCCCCCCCCCAAAAAAAAAAACAATTCTCATAATAAATACGTTGTAAAAGAGTAATTAAAAGCCAACTTCTGGGGAATAGCATTGGATGTGCAATATATTAAAAGATAATTTTATGAAATCTCAGTAGGTTTAGTGAGTTAAGGACACCTATATCTGAAGAAACCAATGACGGTAGGGAAGATAGGGTTTCAAAAGAGCCAAGTGCGTGTTATTATAACAAGACGCTAACACAAAAACAGTGCTTCTTCTTGACTAGTGTGTGTTTCCCAAATCTGGGGTCTGTGCAGCAAGAATTACCACGGAGTGAAAACAAAACTGTGCTTTTAAAATGATGACAACTTTATATATAAGTAGAAAAGAATAACTATAGAAAAAAAAAGGAAGAATGCATGAGCTCATTATTTTGAGGTCCTATTGTGTAATATCAATTATTTTTTTCTTCTGGTAGGAATGGTGGAAACATATGACAAATTTTATTGTCTGATATTTGGAAAGCAGATGCTTTAAATAACATTTATTTAAGATAAATGTTATTTAGATATAATTATGGTTTTCATTCTAAAATAAAAATCACTAAGCACACACACGTAAAATTTTGTGAATAAAATATGCACATTTATAAAATGGGATCCCAATAGATATAACACACACTATTAAGGAGAACCACTGCTCATGGGAGGAGCAGGAAAGAAAGGAAGGAAATAAGGGAGAAAGAAAAGAAGAAGGGAGGGAACAGTGATTATAGAAATGATTCGAGCGATGCTGAATTTCTGCTCTTCAGAGCATTACTATGTCACTGCTAACCTGGAAGAACTTATGTTTTTTTTTAAATTTTGCTTTTAATAAACAATTTCAGGACACTGTGTTTCACAGCAGTACTGAGCAGACAGTACAGAAATTCCCTATGTACCTGCTGTGTTGTATCGATTTGGGCTGCCTCATTCCCAGCATGGCTTACAATAGTGGTACATTCTCTCAAATGATAAACTTATTTTGACACATCATTATCATCCTTAATCATAAATTAGAGTTTATACTTGGTACTTCCTTTGGTTATGAGCTTTAGTTAGGAGCTCCCAGTATTACAGGTTTAGAGGCTCGGGCCCAGGGTAGCACTACTGGGAGTTGTTCTGGACCTTAAGGAGTAAAGGCCTACTGGTATGCTTACCAGCTAAAGCATATTGGGGGACTTCCTGTCATCTCCTGTTTTTCTTCTGCCTTGTGGCACTTGAGGCGAGTGATTTGTCCTGCAAAATTTCCTAGAATGATACACCATACTGAGGTAATGACATAGGCCACTTAACCTTAGACCAGCACCTTTAGGAGTGTAGTGGAATTTCCAGGAAAAGTGAGACCCCAGGAATTTTTTAAGTAATATGAATTGAATTTTTCCTGTATTTTAAGAGCTTGATAGCTCATTTCTTTTTAGCATAGACTGATAAATTTACATTGTGTGGATGTACAATGATACAACTAGTTATATACTTATT
>PVIC010050864.1:0-12667 GCA_004025085.1 Thryonomys swinderianus
ACACACACACACACACACACACACACACACACACACACACACACACAGAGTGTGGATTTCTCAGGTGTTATAGCTTTGGAAGCTAATTTTCCCTGGAAAGCAAAAATTAAATGTATGTTGTTTTGCAACTACCGGGTTTTTTTCTTTCCCGTTGTAACTATCATCAAACTTCAATAAAAAACAAGTGAAACAATGTGCTGAATGGTCAGCATCCATACCAGGGAAGTGGAAATAGTATCTATATGCTTCCTTATTAGCATATCCTTAAAGGTTAAAGTAGTAGAGTGTTTCAAGTGTCTGAGAAGCAGTTTCTCTAAGATCACTTGGGGGTGACATGGAGTAGAAAGGGTCATGTTGGTGGAGGTTTTAGTTCTCATTCTGGCCACTTCATTGCTTCCAGACCCTTTGCAGCTCTCTTCATAAGTAGAGGATGACATCGATGGGAGTTTTGATTCCTATTATAATTCATGCTTTCATAGAAGCACTTAGGAGGTAATAAAAATGTAAATATAAAAAGAAAATGAGTATCAAAAAGATAGGAAAAAGATAGTCCTCTTGTGTGTGCATGAATTCATAACTAACTCCAAAACCATTGAGTTGTCTTCAAATTAAGACTGCCAGGGGTGAATTTGGTACTTTGGAGTCCTAAGTTATAATATTCAGAAAGGAGATTCTTCAAGAAGAGCCATACACATGAATGAAAAGAAAATTAAGAGTAGAAAATTGGTTAAGTGTAGACTCTTGGAAAGTATCAGTGAAATGGAGAAATGCAAAAGATCGTATACTTCATTAGTTTACTAGTGAGTCTGCCTGCGAAACTGACACTGTATTATCACCTATATTCATCAACCAGCAATGCTTACTACTTAACTGATGTTTGTCAGACTAGCAGATTTTTGCAAATTGAATCATTTTAACCTAGTAATTTAAAACTATTTTCTCTGTCCATTCTTAGCAAAGGAAGAAACTGAACACAACAATAGCAAATAGCATGAGAAATAAAGCAAGGCACACAAAAACTATGTTACTAATTTATTAAATTACTATCAAGTTGAAAACGCTGGGACCACTTCTCACCCCTGAGTAGTGGTATCTGTAGAACACTTGGCAAGAAGCAGGTTCCAAGTAAGTGCTTTTTAGTACATGGCTGACGGAAGAGAATAGCAAGCACATTCCAAGGAAAGTAATCACTGCTTTAACAAGGCCTGTTAAACTCAGACACATCAACATATATATTTCTGGAGATCACTAACAGGCATGAAATGTATTCATATGTCTACCAAATTGAAATACTATGATCAAAAACATGGTGAATTTAAAGGTTTATTGTATTATAAGACGTATTCCCACTAATCTCTCCCGATATACTCCTTAGTTTAAACATATTTATCCTGAAGTTCTGGAACTCATCTTTCATGAGTGTCTTTATGAGATGTGATTAAAAATATGGTGAATGCTGCTGCTGAGTGCCATCCAGCATAAAGCTGGGTTCATAAAACCATTACATCGTGTCCTCATCCACCTTACTCACCAGATCTGGCACTGCGGGACTTCTGGCTCTTTCCTGAAGTCAAAACGCCATAAAAGGTTAACATTTTCAATCCATCCAGCACACTGAGGCAGCCGCAAGAGTGCAAATAAAGACACAAATGAGGTCTTCCAGTACGGCTTCAGAAAGTGGCAAAAATGATGGGATAAGTGTGTTTTTAAAAATGTAAACATTCATTGTATGAGGGACATACTTTTAATACCAGCTCTTGGGAGAATGAGGCAGGAGAATTGCTGTGAATTCAAGGTCTGCCTAGGCTGCATGGTGAGTTAAGGCCAGCCTGAACTACGTGGCAAGACCCTGTCTCAAAAAATAAACACTCCCTGAATGTTTTGTTTACCCCTTGTATATTCACACATATATCTAGCTATATATTTCCAAATGCACAGACAAGATGTGTATCACCTAAGTGCTTTCTAATGCACTGTAGTCTAGTGATTAGAAGCCCAGGCATTTGTCGGGGGTTCAATAATTGTTAGTTGAATTCTAGCACTGCCTCTGCCAGCTCAGTGGCTTTCTCTTTTGCTCTGTGCCTCTGTTTTCTCAACTAAAAGTGAGACAATACACAGTCATTAGACTAGAAGAGATGATGCACAAAGTTCTCAGCACAATGGTCAGGAAATTTATAATGTATCTCATCTATGACTATCACACCCTTGCTCTCTTCATTGGTTTAATAGACAAAGAGAAGCCTTCCTTTACTTTGGTCATTAGAGCACCTTACCTTCCAGCCAAAGTAATCCTTTGTTGTTGTTGTTTGCCCTGCAAGTTTGTGTCTCTAAATCTTTTTTTTTAAAACAAAAAGTCAATTTTATTTACCCACAGTTTTATGTACAGTGTTTCCTCCCATACTGTATAGCTCTCTCTTTTGTTATTGTGTTCCTATTTAAAGAACTTCTTTTAGCTACTCTGCGGAGGTGTGTCAGTGCCAAGTTTGCTTAGTGTTTCTTTGTCTCAGAATGTCTTTATTTCCTTTGTGAGCCTAAAGAATATTTTTATTGAAGGTAGGATTATGGGTTGACAGTCTTTTCTTTCTGCACTTGAAAGATACTTGGCCACTTCTTCCTGGCCTTCTTGATGAGAGTGTGTCTCTAAATCTTTAAGAAAGATGAAGTAGAAACAGCCAGACAGCTTGGGCTTTGGAGTCTGGTAACTCGGGGAACATCAGCTTCTGAACTCGCTTCCTCATACCTAAGACTTGGTAAAACCTTTCTGCCTCACAGGATTGTCCTGAGGTTTAGATATAACCAGGAAAGTTCCTGACTCAGTAGTATGACTGCATGCATGCATAGATTTATGTACATTTATCTTTCTGTTTTATTTATGTCAGTGTCCAGCTCCCTTGATCTACGTTTAAATTATCCCTATGATAATAGCCCCCTCTATCACAATAATCCTTATAAAGCTTTCTGACTTAAGTCTCAACTGATCTTTTTTTTCCCTGCAGTTTCTGTAAGTTATTAGTAACTTTTAACTTCATTGTTTTTTCGCTTATTATATTGTTTGGTCCTTAAGACCTGAAGCCAGGTCTAATTTCTTTACATATTACATTGCGCTCTTATAATGATAATACTAGTGGATGCATCTGTATTTTTGTGTTTGGGTATAAAAACTATTCAACAAGTTTGTTCAAAAGATCTTATTACCAGTGCCGGGCATGGTGGCTCACGCCTGTAATCCCAGCACTCGGGAGGCAGAGACAGGAGGATTGCTGAGTTGCGGCTTGCCTGGGCTACATAGTGAGCCCAGGGCCAGCCTGAACTACAAAGTGAGACCCTGTCTCAAAAAAAAAAAAAAGATCTTATTACCACCCTGCCTTACTATAGAGATTTTGAGGTTAATGTAGGTTTTACTTTGTGATGTACATTTCACTCTCCATATGCAGAAATCATGCAATTTTTCTCTCCATACATGTATGTATACTGCAAAATTGACTAAACTTAGCATAAGTCTTTAAATTAAAACCTGAAAATGTGATTAAAAATGGTACATATACAGAAATTGTTGTGAAATTATGTTCACTTTGAAATTTCCTAGTAAGAGAGATGTTCTATTGTTATATTTTCCTTACTACATCATGCTGTTATTCCAGGAAAAGTTGTAATCATTGTTATTTTTCAATTACAAATGAAACTATTGAACTCTTAAAATCCAAACCCTAGGGCCGGAGGGTTAGCTCAGTGGTTCCAGCGCCTGCCTCGCAAGCGTAAGGTCCAGAGTTCCATCCCTAGTAACCACATACAATGCTGGGCATGGAGACTCACGCCCACCAGCAATCAACCAGCAATCAGCACCACATACCACAGTGCTGGGCATGGTGGCTCATGTCTGTAATCCCAGCACTCAGGAGGCAGAGGCCAGAGGATTGCTCAGTTCGAGGCTTGCCTGGGCTACATAGTGAGCTCAGAGCCAGCCTGAACTACAAAGTGAGACGCTGTCTCAAAAAAAAAAAAAAAAAAAAAAAAAAAAAAAAATCTGAACCCTATTAAGTTTCTCTGGGCGAGTCACCACTCAGACCTTCACTTTGACTAATGCCAACAGTGTTTTGAGGCCCAGTGTTAGTGAGACACTTCTTCATCTAAACCCCAGGAGTAATTCTTTCCTTTCCTTTTTTTTCTTCTTTCATACTGAATGAGCTTGCTATTGGATGACATTCTCAGTGTCATTTATGCAAATGGGTCATCAGTACTGCCCATGCTGCTATCTGTATCAGGTGATCAAAGGATTTTAAAAAGAAATGGGGCATTTAGTTAAAATTCATGAATAAAGGAGCAAAATATGGAATTTATTGAAAGTAAAGTTCTAAAATCAATATCTGGCTTGAAATATCTTTAAGATAAGTGCCCATTTAGCAAACATTTCTTTATTTAAAGCAATCAGTTTTATTTTATTTTGAAATATTAGACTTGGATGCAGTCCACTTTTACTAAAAAATAAAGTGAATATCTCTTTCTAACCTTTAACATGCAAAGCCTTTAATGTAAGGCGCTTTTTAAAGAAGATGAAAGATTAGCTTAATCACAACTGATGTTTCAAGTATGTGGTTAGGTGTGTTGGCAAGAATCCTTTTTCATAAGGAAATTATTTTGATGATCAGAATAATAATGTCAAAGGGCACTGGCAAATGATACTCTTTAAAAATGAAATATTATGCAGACTCAATTACATAACTTCAAGAAGCCTTAGAAATGCAGCATGTTGGATAATAAGTAACTGTGTATTTATAGTCAAGGTCAGGCATATATCCCTAACATATCTGGAGATGAATAGCTTGAAAATCATTTCTGTGCTTGATTATTCTAACTCACTTGCACAGCCCAAGTTCTGGCTGTCTCACTTGATCGTGCCTTTTCTCTTGCTACCTCTTGCTTCTAACTCCCTTGAGCTTCAAAATAAGGTGTTTTCAAATTCTTTTGCTTTTATTTTTCAAGACCATCTAGTTTTCCCAGCTCGCTACTGAGCCCTCAGTTCCCGCAGTGCTCTGGGCCCATGCTGCAGATCCTGCACCTGGTCTGGCAGGTCCTGCATTCCTACTTACTGCCCCGTTCCATTCTAATGGTGTGTATCCGCCAGAGTGAGCTAGCGCCCCTGGGCTAGAAACCCTTCAGTGGCCACTCTTTCCCCTTGCAACACCCAGAATGTAGCTGTGGTCCCTCAGCTCTAGCTCTTGGGGTTTGCTGAGCCAATTTCCAATACCTACTCCTTTGCTCCTCCTCTAGGCCTCTGTACTGTCGCCGAGGAGTTTCTCCTTACTGTGCTTCTGGTTACCGTTGTGGCACCACTTGGGCTTCCTGGAGGTTCTTTGAGCTTCCAAGTTTCTGCCAAAGCCATCACGAGAACACACCTTCAGAGCCCCCAGGGTAAACACTGCTGGTCACATTAATGAACTTCCTAGCACAGCATAACAGTCACTTTCCTGTTACTGGGGTAAAATGCCTGACATACAAAAAACCAAATCTCTGAACAAATGAGATTTTGAGGGACATTTTAGATCCAAACCATAATATACAGTCAACCCTCCAGGATCCATGGTGGATGGATTCCAGGACCCTTGTGGATGCCAAAATCTAAAGATGCTTAAGTCCCTTATGTAAAGTGTTGTAGTATTTCATAGTATGACCTGTGTACATTCTCCCACGTGCTTTAAATTCATTAGGCTATTGTGTGTGATTGTGAGCTGTATATAAAATGTACTAATAAAGAATTCAATTTTAAAAAACTCATTAGTCTACTTGTAATACATAATACAGGGAAAATACTATGAAAATAGTCATCATACTGTATAACTCTGTACATGTTCAGCAAACACACATTAGAACCACTAACTGTGGTTAGAAATGGAGGTCTTGACAATAGAGGGTCAACTGAAGAAAGCCCAGGGAAGCACTCTAGCTTAAATTTGATTAATTTTCAAGTGTCTTGAAAAGCATCTGGTACAAAATAAGTGTAAAATAAGTTAATTAAGGTAGCAGGGACAGAAAAATACAAGATAGAAGCATAAAATACAAAGGCATACCCACAAAATCTACATAGAAATCTGAGTAATCAGTATAATGTTGATAGTGCACATATGAGAAAATCTATACAACAGACAATCAGTAAAAACCCTGAAGACTCTCTTGATATCAGAGTTCTGTTCTGCTGGAAAACAAAGATTTGGAAATAATATAAGTCAGATGCATTGCATATTTAGTATGGATAATTAGCACCAAAAAAAATGTCACAGGAAAAGAGCAAAAACCAGTGCAGAAAATAAGCTTTAGGCTTGAGGTTCTGCTTGTCATGTGCATATAGACAGGTCGGTTAGTGAGGTAAAGATTTATTATAACAAAAAATAAAAGCCACTTTGCTATCAAAACCATCAAGATTAAATTATTTCTCTGTATCAGGACATATTGCTGTTTTGAGACATTATTATGCATGACTAAACATATATCTAAAAATGATGTGGACAATTTAAAATTTATGTTAGTGGCCAAGATCCAATCATGTGACACAATTTAAAACATATAAACTCACTTTTAAACAGGGAAGGTGGCCTTTCTAAGTGATTAAAATGAACATACCATGGCACATGAGTAAACCCTGTTGGATTCCCTCCCACGCCCGGGAGAAGCATCACCCCCTCACCTGTCTTCCCACCCATTATGTGCCATTGCCTTACCAGCCCTGGAAGTTCTTCCTTCACCAAGTCTTCTTCCTGGTTCTTAGTGTGATGTAGATAATACAACCAATCCTGAATTAAATTGCCAACCAATAGAAATGACAAGCATGCTACTTTCTTTTGCCACTGTGTTCTTCATTTCATTATTTTATGGTTTGTGTTTAGATGTCCCCCAAAAGCCTCATGAGGAAGAGGTGGGGCTTTCCATTTTAGAGGTAGTTGAGCCTGGAATGCGTGATGCCAGGCTGAAGGGTGTGTGATTACTGACCCCCTACAAGTGAGAGATTAGTTTGGTGCCACCCTAGTCTGGGTAGTCCAAACAAGACAAAAGGAGCAGGAAGATGCTGTTAAACTCTCTTGTTACTTTTGCTGACTTGTGTGCACCATGTTTCTCCTCTGTGGTGCTTGTTTCCTGTCCTTGCTTTGGAGCCAGCCAATGATGGACTAAAACCTCCTTGAACTGGAGGCCAGACAAACCCCTTCCTTTCTAACTTTGCGTGTTGGGTATTTTGTCTCAGCAACAAGAGAGAAGTAACTAACACACATTACAACTGCAAAAATCCAAAGTTTCTCATGCAATGATAACTCAGCTGTCACGCAGAAACTATCTCATGAGAATTGCTTTCATTGTAACATTATTATTTTCTTAGGTTTCAAAATTACTCCTAGGTTCCATAACTACAAACACATACACAGATGCACACAGATACACAAATACAACCTTAGAAGCTTATTTCTTTGTTTGCCTTTCTCTAAGAAGGTTTTCCTAGCTAATCTATCTCCAAAGTATGTTTTATTGTACATATTTGTATATAAAAATAAAAGTTTCACATTTTTCTTTAAAAAGGAGCAATGATTCTCTAAATGTGGTTTATATAAAATTTATCTGATGCGTTACTAAATTGCATGCTCCAGGTACAACAAAAGAGGAAAAGAACAGGACACCCACCTGGTGTTGATACTTAGGTCTGCTGATGTTCTCTGAGGGAAATGCTAGCAAAAGGGAACAAGTTTACCATGAGAGAGGAGATCTGGGTTCTAGACTCACCTACAACCTGGAGCAAACTCCTCATTCTATTGGCAAAGAGAGCTTTGGACTAGATGTTTGTTAGTTACTTCTATTCATTTAGTCATTTTTTTTTTTTTTGAGACAGGGTCTCACTTTGTAGTTCAGCCTGGTCCTGAGTTCACTATGTAGCCCAGGCAAACCTCAAACTCAGCAATCCTCATGCCTCTGCCTCCTGAGTGCTGGGAATACAGGTGTGAGCCACCAGGCCCGGCTTTCCCAATTTGTTTAGTCATTTTCTTAAGAGTGTATAGTTTATCAATTGGCAAAAAGTAACCCTTCATCTTGCCCCAAGGTCCTGCTCTTTAATCTAATCAGGTTTCTTACTACATGTGGTTCTCATCTGAGTTATTTGAATTCATTCCAATTGATTGTCTGTCTTACTTTGTAGACTTGACCACAATTAAGGTAAGTCAAGAACAGACAAAGTTTATCAATCTGGAAAGACATTATTTCCTGAAGAATTAGCCTTTACATGGCTACATACATATTCTGATTTTTTAAGGGAATAAATTTTTATTTAAGAAAAATAATCAAAATTACTTAGGAAAATGAATCTTGATATGACATTACAGTGACCAAATTAATAATTTGCAGAATTCACTTATCTTTAACATGAAAGGAATTTGCAAATAATTTTGTGAAACGTTACTGATATGACCAGGTTTTATGCATCATAAAAATAATCAAAATATACTATCAAGTAAATTTTTCCATACAAAATAAGTAAACAAACCTAATCAATCTCATGGACTACAAAGTACATCACATTTTTAATAAATGTTCTGAATAGAGTTGTTTTAAAATATAATACAATAATTTACTCCAAATTTCAGGCTAGAAGTATGGTCTAGAATTACAATTAACTTAGCAGGGTAGGGAAATTTCAAAAATAAATTCTCTCTAAAACTGGTAGACAAAAAACCACTAAAGTCAGACTAGCAGATTGGATCAAGAAGCAAGACCCTACAATCTGCTGCATACAGGAAACACCTAATTCAGAAGGACACCCATAGACTGAAAATAAAAGGTTGGAATACAATCCTCCATGCCACAGGAAACTGCAAAAAAGCAGGAGGGGCTATCTTGTTTGCAGATAAAATAGATTTCAAACCCAAACTGATTAAAAGAGATAAAGAAGGTCACTATATCCTCATACAAGGAACTATCCAAGAGAAAGAAATAACAATCATAAATATTTATGCACCAAACTCTAATGCACCCAACTATATAAAACAAACATTACTGGACATACAAAGCCAGTTAACCATGAATACAATAGTAGTAGGGGACTTTAATACTCCACTGTCACAAATTGACAGATCAATTGGACAAAGAATCAATAAGGAAACACTTGAGCTAAATCAAACTTTTGAGCAAATGGACCTACTAGATTCCTACAGAATTTTTCACCCTAGAAAGCGAGAATATACCTTCTTCTCAGCTGCTCATGGATCATTCTCCAAAATAGATCACATTCTAGTCCATAGGACAAGCTTAAGTAGATGCAAAGGAATCAAATTTATCCCCTGCATACTATCAGACCACAGTGCCTTGAAATTGGAGCTGAATAGCAGAAGAAATTCAAAGATACTCACAAACACATGGAAATTGAACAACACTCTGGTAACCAACCAATGAGCCACAAAAGAAATTAAAGATGAAATTAAACAGTTTCTACAACTGAATGACAACCCCAGCACAACATACAGGAATTTATGGGACAAAATGAAAGCAGTACTATGAGGGAAATTCATAGCAGTGAATGCCTACTTGGAAAATAGAGCAAACTGAAATAAACAAGCTAATGATGAACCTCAGACAATTAGAAAAAGAGGAGCAAAACAAACCCAAAGCACATACTAGAGAGGAAATTATAAGGATCAGAGCAGAAATTAATGCTATGGAGACAAAGAGAACAATACAAAGAATTAATGAATCAAAGAGTTGGTTCTTTGAAAGGATAAATAAGATCAACAGACCCTTAGCCAACCTTATCAAACAAAGGAAGGAAAAGGCTCAAATCCATGCTATAAGGAATGAAAATGGGGAAACCAGCACAGATCCGGAAGAAGTCCAAAGGATAATAAACACATACTTTGAAAACCTGTACTCCAAGAAGATGGAAAATCTAGAAGAAATGGATAGATTCCTAGACACATATGAACTTCCAAAGCTGAATGAAGGGGATATAAAAATGTTAAACAACCTGATATCAATCTGGGAAATTGAAAATGTAATAAAAAACCTACCAACAAAGAAAAGCCCTGGTCCTGATGGCTTCACTGCTGAATTCGACAAAACTTTTAAAGAAGAGTTAATACCAGTACTTCTCAATCTCTTTAATGAAATCAAAAGGGAAGCAGTACAAAAAGATAAAGATCCCACCAAAAAAGAAAACTACAGGCCAATCTCTCTAATGAACATTGACGCAAAAATTCTTAATAAGATACTGGCAAATAGAATACAGAGAGTTATCAAGAAAATCATACTGATCAAGTCAGATTTATCCCAGGGATGCAAGGCTGGTTCAACATATGTAAATCAATCAATGTAATACACTATATTAACAGACTCAAGGACAAAAACCATATGATTATCTCAATAGATGCAGAAAAAGCATTTGACAAAATCCAACACCCATTTATGATCAAAACCCTACAGAGAATCAGAATCAATGGACTTTATCTCAATTTAATACAAGCTATTTATGAGAAACCAATAGCCAGCATCATACTTAATGGGCAAAAATTGAAATCTTTTACACTAACATCAGGAAGGAGATAAGGATGCCCGTTGTCACCACTCTTGTTCAATATAGTGTTGGAAACATTAGCCATAGCAATCAGGCAGGACAAAGATATAAAAGGAATAAAGATAGGAAAGGAAGAAGTTAAACTGTCATTATTTGCTGATGATATGATACTCTATCTGGAGGATCCTAAAAACTCAACCAAAAGACTGCTAGACTTAATTACCAGATTTGGTAGTGTTGCTGGATACAGAGTTAATGCTCAAAAATCAACAGCCTTTGTCTACACAAACAACAGACTCACTGAAAGAGAAATTGAAGAGTCAATCCCTTTCACAGTAGCACCCAGAAAAATGAAATATCTGGGAATCAACCTAACAAAGGAGGTGAAAGACCACTACACTGAAAACTATAAGACTCTGAAAAAAGAGATAGAAAAGGAAATCAAAGTGGAAAGATATCCCTTGTTCCTGGGTCGGGAGAATCAACATCATCAAAATGTCTATACTCCCACAACTACTATACAGATTCAATGCAATTCCAATTGAAATTCCAATGGTATACTTCACAGAACTAGAGAAAATAACACAAAAATTCATCTGGAACCACAAGAGACCTAGAATAGCAAAACAATTCTAAGTAACCACGACATGGCAGGGGGCATTACAATCCCCAATTTAAAACTCTATTATAAAGCCACTGTGATAAAAACTCATGGTACTGGCAAAGTAACAGACCCGAGGACCAGTGAAATAGATTAGAAGATGCAGAAACAACCCCGGAAACACTAAGCCACCTTATCTTTGACAAAGGAGGCAAACATCCTCAGTGGAGGAAAGACAGCCTCTTTAACAAAAATGGTGCTGGAAAAACTGGGCTTCAACCTGCCAAAAGCTAAAGCTAGACCTATCTCTTTCATCATGCACAAAACTAAACTCACAATGGATATGGGACTTAAACATTAAAACAGAAACAATAATCCTGCTGGAAAACAGGCTAGGTAAAACTCTTGGAGACATTGGCTTAGGCAGAGACTTTATGAATAAAACCTCTATAGCACAAGAACTAGCAGAAAGAATAAATAAATGGGATCTCATTCTACTGAAAAGCTTCTGCACAGCAAAAGAAGTCACTGGCACTGCTAAAAGACAACCAACAACATGGGAAAAAATCTTTACTAGCTGTTTATCAGACAAAGGGCTATTATCTATAATATATAAAGAACTTAAACAGATCAGCCTCCCCAAGTTTAAAGACCCAATTAAAAAATGGGCATCTGAAATGAACAGACATTTCTCAGAGGCAGAAGTTAAAGCAGCCAAGAAGCATATGAAGAAATGTTCAACATCACTGGTCATTCAAGAGATGCAAATGAAAACAACACTGAGATTTCATCTCACTCCACAAAGAATGGCTGCTATTACAAAATCAACCAACAATAAATGCTGGTGAGTCTGTGGGGAGAAAGGAACCCTTCTCCACTGTTGGTGGGATTGTAGACTTGTGCAACCATTGTGGAGATCTGTGTGAAGATTTCTCAGAAAACTAGGACTAGGGGTCCCATTTGACCCTGCTATCCCCCTGCTAGGAATATACCCAAAAGAATTTTTAAAAATCACATTGGAAAGATAGATGTACTCCCTTGTTCATAGCAGCTCAGTTTGTGATAGCTCAGTTTTGGAAACAACCCAAATGCCCATCAACTGGAGAGTGGATAAAGAAGATGTGGCTTTTCTATAAAATGAGGTATTATTCTGCCATAAAGAATGACAAGATTGATTCATTTATGTGCAAATGGATACACCTGGAGGACACGTTAATGAGTGAAATGAATAGGTCACAGGCAAATACTGGATCTTCTCATTGATATGAGCACCTCTAGATGCAAATGATCTCTAGAAAGTATGATGGTCTTTGTAGAATGGGAAATTTTCAAGGGAAATTTGGTGTGGGGATGTAATGAGGGGAAGGAATAAATATTATTCTGAAAGAAAATAAAAGAGCATGTATATACGGGGTGGGGAGGTGTGGGTGGATAGGGATATGGGTAAAAATGAGAATTGACTGTGTCATATATTGGTACAAATTCCCCAATGTTATGTGTGATTGTGAGATGTATATAAATTGTACCAGTAA
>PVIC010050865.1:0-12653 GCA_004025085.1 Thryonomys swinderianus
GCAAGCTGGGCATGGTGGTACATGCTTGTAATCCCAACACTGGAAGCCAAGGCAGGAGGGTCACTGAATTTGAGGGCATCTTGGGCTACATAGTGGGTTCAAGGTCAGCCTGAACTATGTAGTGAGACTCTGTCTCAAACAAGCAAAAAGATGTAAAAAAATAAAGCCAAGGCATCTCATGTAATATTTCCCTCATTTTTCTCCCCTCTCTTTCTCTCTCCCTGTCTCCTTAACACTCCTCTTTCCTTATTCTGTGCAGCTGCTTCTTTCTGTCTTTACAAACTGATTTCTCTGATTCCATTACACATCACCATGGCTACCTCTTGTCCCACTCCCTACCCAGATAGGTGCATTTCTAGGTCACGTGCCTTCAGCTACCTGAGTTGATTTCGGAGTGTCTACAAGAGGAGATAGTAAGTAGTTGGGACCATGAAGTTTCTTCTCTGGACTTGTTGGTATAGTCCCTGGCACTAAGTATAAATGTGCTTGTATTTAAGTACTAAAATTATAAGGGGCAGCCCAAAGGCTAACTAGAAGATTGGTAAGGCCCAGCTGTGATCTTTGATCCAATTAGTAAGTATTGCTTTATGTCAATTTGAGTTCCAATGGCAAACTTGTTTTTTTCTAAATGATACAATTTTTGTGATGCTTTCATGATCAGTTTTAGCTTCATTTATTCATCAGCAGATCTTTTCCCTGTTCTAGCAAGCTGTAGTCAGCTTAAAATTCATTACATGATTTCATTTTCAATATCACATAAAACATACTTTATAAAGATTCATCACTTTTTTCTTCCCTTACAAATTTTGCTTGTTTTCCTTACCGTACTTTTTGAAATCAGCACTGAGCACTAAGAGTGGCCATTAAGTCTTCCATTTTCACTAACTGTGCCAAGCAAGCATAAATGCCAAAGCTCCAACCAAATATCCTGCAGTCAGGAAGGGACAACACTCACATAGGCCAAGGGCACCAGCCCCCCAGCACTCGTTCTCCAGGGACAGACTCTGGCTCTAATTCTAGTGTGTGTTTCCAGATTCCCAGTAGCCTGGAGGCAGGAAGCCTGGTCAGGAAAACTTGAAAAATCAATGTTTTATAGGAAGTACCTAAGGGACACATTCTCTTCCTGAGCATTTTCTGTTTCAAGAAGAAGTAGCAGAACAACTAAATTTGTTGCCATCTCTTTAACCTTTTGCTTTTTTAAAATAAGTATTAAAAATAGTTTCTAAGAAGTCAGTCACAAAGTAGAGATTGTTGGGAATATGGGTGGAAATACACAGAAGGAGGGTCCAGATTCCTGGTGTCTGCAGGTCCTTCAGGACTGGACAATCCACTGTGAGCCACATGTTTGCTACAGTATGAAGCTTTTGATGGAATATGTTTGTCTTGAGAGTCTCTTCTGGATCTTCTGAAGCGTGTTATGCTTCTGTTAATGACTTCAGATCAGTGACTTATATAAAAGATATTATACATAAAGAATGCCTGCATATTACTGTGAAGAACAGACAACCTTATTTTTTTTTGACATTTTTTTTTTTTCACTTTGTAGTTCAGGCTGGCCCTGAGCTCACTATGTAGCCCAGGCAAGCCTCAAACTCAGCAATCCTCCTGCCTCTGCCTCCTGAGTGCTGGGATTACAGGTGTGAGCCACTACACCCAGCATTGTGGGGTGTGGTACTGATTGCTGGTGGGTGTGAGTCACCACACTCAATATCATATCATTGTATGTGGTTACCAGGATTGAGCCCAATATCATATCATTGTATGTGATTACCGGGATCAAACCAGGGACCTTGTGCTTGCTAGCCAGGCGGCAGAACCACTGAGCTAAATCTCTGGCCCAAGACAACCTTGTCTTTAAAAAATGGCCATGAGAACTAGAAAACATCAGAGAGACACAAAAAAGTACAACTAAATAGCTAACATGTAAAGAGGCTCATCCTCCTTAGTAATACTAGAAATGCAAATTAAAACTGTAAAATAAGGTGATGCATAAATCAGCAAAGCTAAACACATTCTGCCCTATCAGGTCACTGCAAGAAGGTGGAGCAAAAACCATTCACACATTGCAGGTGGGAAAACAGAGGTGTGGAGATAGCAGCAGGATGACACACCACTCGCAGCTTACAGAAATCTACAACATGTCCTCCAGGGTGAAAGAAAAAGAAGGCTCACAGCATCTGACCACAGCTACTAGGGCTCAATCAGCAGGAACATGGGTGCCACTGACACACCAGGACACCAAACAGCAAAGTAATCAAACAGATGCCAGCTACGCAACTGGCATTGGTCACAAAACTAAGCAAAAGAAGCCAGGCCAAGTGGACATTTATGGTACGGTCTATTTTCACCGTACAAAAACAGGATAGATAAAAGTATATTATTTGAGCATATACATGACAGCAGTGAAACTATGAAGAAAAATCAAAGAAATGAATGCCAGAGAAGCCAGTGTGTTAGGAGAAAGGAAGACACTGTGCTGAAGATAAACCACACAATGTGTTTCTGGGGTGGGAAATACTTTGCATTTCATGACCAGGGTAATAACGACTTGTATGTTCTCTTGATAACTACCTTGGTAAACACCAGTTTTAGGGTTTCTGATTTTTTTTGAATGAGTATAATGCATTATAATTTTAAAAGTTTCAGAAGGAAAGAAAAATGTGTGGCATGCTAAGGTGTGAAAATTTGTATTGTAGAAGCAAATCCTCTATAAGTGGAAATAAAAGCCATTTGGAAGCCAAAGATTTGATGTGGAGAAACACTAGAATTAGAAACCTGCTACTAAGACAAAGAACAAACTAACTTCCCAAAATAGGGAAAAGTGTGAGACAAGAAATACTTATTTTATTTTATTTTATTTTATTTTATTTAGAAAGAAAGTCAGAGATATAAACTGGGCTCTGTGTTCATAACAATCCTACTAGTAATCAGACACCTCCAGAGTAAGTCAGTCACCCTAGTTAAAGAGGTTAAACTAGTGATGCATTTCAAAGTAATGAGTAACTTGTCTAAAGACAACTATGAAGCCAGAGATAGCAGAAGAATCCAACAGGACTCTGGAAACTGAATGATTTACTGTCTTTAATTCCTGCACATGAATTGTCCATCTGAATACTTATGGTTCATTCATTATTCTTTCTTCCTACTTCCGTCAGCATTCTGTGATTTCACAGAGTATTGAATTTCTCTGTGTTTTGAGGGTTTTGAGTACTTTTCTTCAATAATGTTGGACCAGAGTGTGGGGGACCAGCCAGCAAGCCACAGGCCTGTCCCCTGTTTGCTGGAGGGTCCTCATAGGCTTGTTCTTGGGTCTGGCCTGTATACATGACCACAGCTAACAGACCTTCTATGAAAAAATGGGTTTTTGTGTGGTTACCAGATATTGAACCACGGACCTTGTGCTTGCTAGGCAGGTGCTGGAATGGAACCACTGAGTTAAATCTCTGGCCCCAGAAGAGGGTTTTTGTGGGTGTTTGTGAGTGAGGAATGGGGCCAGAGGTTTAGGTCAGTGGTTCAGGCACCTGCCTTCCATTTAATCTGATCTATCTACACAGAAGATAGGAGTGCACAATACTTAGGTACATGAAACTTTTGCTTCCCTGCTCAGCCTCAACTACTGGAGTTTAAATGTTTCCATTTTGTGGCAGGTACCTGGCATATTTCCACATTTGTAGAACTTCATGAATCTCTTTAATTGTTCTTTGCTCATTTTTTTTGCCAGTCTTTATAATTTTTTTTCCCCCAGTACTAGGGATTGAACTCAGGACCTTGCAGTAGCCTGGCAGGCACAGTACCACTGAGCTACATCCCCGGCTCGCTCTTTATAACTTCTGTAAACACAGTGTACAAGTTTATTTTCTCCTTTAAGGATTCCTGTTAAATTTAAAATAGTAACTACTCAAAAATAAATAAGTAAAATCCATGGATCATTTATTAGCAAAAATACTAACATGAGAAGGGATTTCTTTTTGGGCACTCTCCGGCTATCTGGTGTCTCCCACGTGGCAGTGATGATCCTGTTGTGTGGGGCTCTGGAATGTAACACCACATGTTGACAAAAACATCTTTTCTTCAGGAAAAAACAAGGGAGTAGAAGGACAGGAGGGTGAACAAATGCCAACTAAAACTTTGCTTCAGGCCAGGGATTTAGCTCAGTGGTTCTGGTGTCAGCCTGGCGAGTACAAGGTCCTGAGTTCCATCAATGGTACCACATACCCCAGTCCCAGGCCTGGTGGCTCACGCCTGTACTCCCAGCACTTGGGAGGCAGAGGCAGGAGGATTGCTCTGAGTTTGAGGCTAACTTGGGCTACCTAGTGAGCTCAGGGCCACACTCAACTACAAAGCCAAATCCTGCCTCAGAAAACAACAATAAGAAAACAATTTTGCTTCACATGTTTGCAAGTTAAAATGTTTAGGTTTCCTACTAATTCATTCCAAAATCTTAGGGATACTTTAATCCTAAATTTGACTTATAACTATATGTTTTTCATTATCCAATTTAAACACTTCATTCCATGCTTTCAGTAGCATCCTTAGTGACACTTCTCAAGCAGCATCCATTTGCTTGAAGAAATGACATAACTGTATTTGTCACACTGGAAGCAGGTTGTCCATAAACATCATCTTGCTGTATAATCACAGAGAAGAGGAAATGTACAAGGCTCATTACCCCACCATGGAATTTGCTCTGAGATCTGAGAACCCCCAGCGTCAAAGTTACCCAGCTTCTGCTGCCTCGCTGTCTCCATCCCGCCCTTCCTTTCTGCAGTCAGAGAAGAGCCTCTAGGACATGTTAGGCCGAGAAGTGTAAGTGGGCAGACAAATCTGCAAGAGAGTCTTTGTTCCTTCCCACCTTCTGTTCCTTTTGTTGGCACTTTGGAGGAAACACTGTACCAGAGCCTGGCAGGAGAGCCAGAGCCCAGATATCTGCTTTGCCCCTGGGAATAAAGCCAGCCCTTGGGATCTGTTTCTTTTTTTTTTTTTTTTTTTTTTGAGACAGAGTCTCGCTTTGTAGTTCAGGCTGGCCCTGAGCTCACTATGTAGTTCAGGCAAGCCTCTAACTCAGCAATCCTCCTGTCTCTGCCTCCCGAGTGCTGGGATGACAGAAGTGAGCCACCACTTGGGATCTGTTTCTTACACGCAGGACACTTGAATGTGCGGTGGTGTAAGTGATGTTTGCATTTCTTCTAGCTGTTTATTCCTTTAAAATAAAGAAAAATAGCGAAGAAGAGAGATCAAAGCATCTTTCCTAATGCCTCAGCCACACATCTTCTCATCCATAGCCCAGCCTGGATTTGGTTGAATAGTTACAGTCCAAAGTTATTCTTTCACAGAGACGATGACAGAAAGGTAAATTGTTAACAAATGACCAGGTGGTTCATCACTGCTGACCTTCCCCGGTCTCCTCAGGGCAACTCGGGCCACTGTGTAATCAGAACCCTGCTGTGATAACTTTATCTGGCCTGGAAGGCCATCAGTTAATCCTTGGTTCAGTCACGGACATTTCTTTGCTATCCACACCTCCACCACTTGCAGCCAGAGTATTTCCTCCAAACATGTTCAAGTTAACTAAGGCAAATATTATTTACCAGATAAGTCTTAGCAGTGTTTTACATTGTCCATGTTTATGCTTCCCATGTTAGTCTCAAGAGTTAAGTTTCTTTAGGAAAATCTATACCCAGGTTGAGTACAAGTTAGGAATCCTCAGTGTCCCAGTAGAAAAATTCGTCTGCACAGCACTTTGCAATTAGCTCACTTGGGCTGGACAGAACGGCGCTTGCACAACCTATGGGGAATTCTCCTTCTGAGTGTGCAGAGTAGAGTTAGGTCTCTCTAGTACCAACTTATTGCATGTATAAACTGTGACATAGTAAAACTAAAAGAATCATAAGAGATGTATTGTGGAAAAGTAGAATCAAACAAGGTCAGGAGCAGCCAGGTGTGGTCAGACATGCCTGTAGTCCCAGCTACTCAGGAGGCTCCAGAGGAAGGATCACCGTAGCCCAGGAATTTGAGACTAGCTTTGGTGACATAGTAGACAGTTATAATTATCTACATGAACATCATAAAATCTGATCTATAAACCTTGCCAAAAAGAGACAAAAAATGACTTGGCCCCATGTCCAGGCACATCTTCCAAAAGGACACAGTCCCAGGTTTCTGAAGTGATGCTTTGAATTCATGGCATTTCACAAGACCATTGAAAATGCTTAATAATTGTTTCCAGCTGTTGCTCAGATATTTCCTTTACATTCCATAGCCCTGGAGGGGGGGGGGGGGAGAAAGAAAGAAAGAAAAAAAAAACCTTCCTGCCAGTTTTTGTGGATCAGAGTATTAGCTGTAAATTCACTCCACAGTAGTCTATAAAGTAAAGATTTTGTTTCATTGTTTCTACTTCATGCCAAATCATAAATTTTTAAAAAGAAAGGAATAAAGAAAAAACAACAAAAAACTTCTTTTAAATTTAAAAAATTTTCCCTTCCTGTATTAAAAAAATGTTCACTAATTCAGTCTTGACTATTTGGTGAAAGGCCTAGATTACAGGTTATTTGAGTTTTAATATTCAAGTTTTCAACCAATATAGACATGTGTGCATGTCTGCGTAAGGGTGTTTATTTTTTAGAGTAATACACACAGGTTAGTGTGTGGCGCACTTGGAAAGGAGTCCTGAGTGAAGATGAGGCTCCTGGGCCCACTGACAGACTAGCAGGCCTCAGACAAGTACCCCAAGAGGAGAGCCGGCACTAAAATGGGACAAGTACGTGGCGTGGGCGTGGCCCTCTCTGCCCTGCTCCCACAACTCATTTTGCTCGCATGTACAGTGAACTCGCTGTTACCCAGAAGCAGCCTCAGCACATTTCCACACACAGAGTGCCAGTAAACACCCATCAATCTGTCGACCTTGGCTGACAAGTTCAGCCCTATTAGGTGACTAAGTGATTTCAAAGTTTCCTCCAGCACCGTCTCTCCAATATGCTAATAAAGATCCTTAGAAACCCCGCGTTAAGGAATGCAAAAATGTAAACTGTGTCTGCTTTATAATACACAAACCATTTCCAAGTTGTTTTACAAAGACTTACAAAATTGGTTAGCTTTATAAAATAAAGTGGTTTTTCACTAGACTTAGGACAGAAGCTAGCTTCATAAAACAAAATAGTTCTTTCCAGATGAGGGAGGAGGAAGGAATAAAAATGGAAAGGATGAGGCTATGGACTAAGGGCCTGTGCGTTGGACTCAACTAAGGAGATATTTTTAATTCCTAAACCTAGAATTCACTCTGTTGATTATTTTTTTTAAGTTTCTCACAAACTTTAGAGAGAACGTTTCTATTAAGATCTGTTTGACAAACTGACCAACACTGTTGTCCTCAGATCCCTGGTAGACCCTACTTTATTTACATGACTTCTAATATCTATTATTTCAACAGCAGGTGTCATCTCCAGCCTCATCCATATACAATCTGCACATTTCAAGAGTGGAATACAAAGAAATGATTTTACTGTTAATCGAGTTTACAGTTTTATTTCTAGAACCAAGACACTACAACACTAAAAACTAACTTTATGGTGGCCATTCAGACCTTCCGGTTTCTCAGACAAAAATGCTTGGAGTCGCTAGTCACTCTTTCTCTCACTCTTTATGCAGTTTGTCCAGCCAATTCTATTAGCTCTTGTGCCATACTGACTGCTTTTCACGGCCGTCTCTGCTAGTCTTCATCATTCCGAGAACCCCACCGTGTGTCCTGTTTGTGTGCTTGACCTCCATCATCTATTTTTCCAAACAGTATGGAGGGATCCCAGCAAAACTGAACTCAGATCATGCCATCCTCTCTTTAGAATCCTTGAGGTACTTTCACACAGGAGCCCAGTCGAAGCTAGTCCTTCTGATGGCCTGGGAAACTCCACCCCATACATCCCTTTCCAGCCACTCAAGTTTGGCCCCTTACTTCCTCAGAATGCCATGAACCGTCCTAAATTCTCCAGATTCCAACATGGCTCCTCCTCACCTTCTTCAAATCTTTCTTTTTTTTTTTGAGACAGGGTCTTGCTTTGCAGTTCAGGCTGGCCCTGAGCTCACTATGGAGCCCAGGCAAACCTCGAACTCAGCAATCCTCCTCCCTCTGCCTCCTGAGTGCTGGGATTACAGGCACCACGCCCAGCACTGTGGTATGTGGTGCTGATTGCTGGTGGGTGTGAGTCACCACACCTAGTATTGTTGTATGTGGTTGCTAGGATCAAACCAGGGGCCCTGCAATTGCTAGGCAGGCTCCAGAACCACTGAGCTAAATCTCTGGCCCTACCATCTTCAAATCTTGTCTTTACCTCGTTAAAATTGTAAACCTAGGGCTGGAGATTTAGCTCAGTGGTTCCAGTGCCTTCCTCACAAGTGCAAGGCCCTGAGTTCGATCCAGTAACCACATATAATTCTGGGCGTGGTGACTCATGCCCACCAGCAATCAATACCACATACCACAGTGCTGCGCATGGTGGCTCACGCCTGTAATCCCAGCACTCAGGAGGCAGAGGCAGGAGGATTGCTGAGTTCAAGGCTTGCCTGGGCTACATAGCAAGCTCAGGGCCAGCCTAGACTACAAAGCAAGAGCCTGTCTCAAAAAAAATTGTAAACCTATCCCAACCTTGCTACCATGCTTCAATCTGCTCTAGAGTAAATAAGCCTGGAACATAGCAATGTTTATTTCTTTTGTCTATTATCTTTCCTTACAAAATTTCAGCTCCACAGGATAGGAATTTTGATCTGCTTCACTCATCAGTGCATCCCCAGGATATAGTTTTCTCTTTATTCTTATAATTTGCTGTGCTGGAAATGAAACCCAGGGTTCTGTGTACAATAAGCAAGTGCTGTAAAACTGACCTAAATCCACCATTCTGTCGAGCATCTAGAACAGTGACTAGCACATAGCTAGGGATTTGCTGAAACAAGAAATAAAAGAATGAATTAGCCAGTAAATACTATGACTCAGTGATTAGAGGAAGCAGTCCACAAATGAGCAAAAAACAACCAGGACATGGTTTTCTGGGAATTTGCTACCCAAATTTCCACAATTCCATTTCCCTTTCCTCCAACATGAACTGACCCTTCACTTTCAGCAGGTCACTGGATTGCAATTAGAGCAGACGGGAATTTATTCTATTATTTTGGAAGAAACTTTCTGTCTTGTCTGAAATATGTGGGAAACAATTATGCAATATGCTACTTGTGCCATTTGTCTCAATTCTTGATTTCCTAGTATTTCACTTAGGCCTTTCACAAAACACTAAAAGAATGCATAAAAATGGGTTTCAAGTAAGTCCATTTTTTAACCTATATATTTCTTCGTCAATAATGAGAAAAACTTTAAATACTAAGTTAGAATAGATAATGATATTATCTGTTTAATGTACCCTCTATTCTCTCTAGGGAGAGACACTATATTTTACAAACAAAATTGTTAAATCTTAAAATAATTTGTGGCAACATTCTATACATGAAATGTATATTAGAATAAATAGTATAACAGATATTTTAGTTCATTGATAACCTCATCTAAACTTTTGAGCATTTTTTTTTTTTTGAGACAGGGTCTCACTTTGTAGTTCAGGCTGGCCCTGAGCTTACTATGTAGCTCAGGCAAGCCTTGAACTCAGCAATCCTCCTGTCTCTGCCTCCCGAGTGCTGGGATTACAGGCGTGAGCCACCACGCCTGGCACTTTTGAGCATTTTAATATAAAAAGGATCATATAACAGTTTTGTACACATAGTACTATTTTATTAACACCTAAAGTCTAAGATGGAAGAACATATATAAGATTTGAATCTTTAAAACACAAAATATCTTGCCTAATGTTGCATGGGATAGTAGGTGGCAAATCTGTAAGCAAATCTCTGTCCAAGTCCAAAGACACCACTCTTAACAGATCTGCTCTTCTAAGATGATATTTTATGGAGATGACAGAATAATGTATTTTGAGGCAGGATAGTTCCAGAAAAAATTGGGTCATAAGGTTAAAATGTTTCACATTATTGTACATTTCTGAGTGTTGACTATAAAAACAAAAGTTTTAAGAGGGGAAATCAAAGGGAAAAAACTGGATAATACTGATAATACCATCTGTGGGGTGCCTTTCCCCCAGGAATCCACAAAGTGGTATCATAATACATACAAACCAGTAAAGTATTTGTAGCATAGAATAAAATGAGGGTTTGGCATTTGTTCAATTGATGGGATCCATGAGAGATACAAACTGTATGACTCAGCTCCCAGCAATTTTTTTAAACGTTTGAATTACTCAGCTTATCCGTCTCCAGAGATGGATCAACTGAAGCTGAAACCGCAGTCACCTCCTGACTTCCTGTATGGATGCTGACATTTCCAAGTGAAGGCATTTTGTCAAATAAGTACATCAAGAAGACATCCTTAGTGTGTTTGCCACTGGACATGAAGTCCCTGCTCCTCTGCCTGTCTCAGAGAGGGTGGGTTGCAGCCGACCTCACTGAAGACGAAGGAGAGAACAGACGCATGCTCTGTGTGCTGTGGTGTTTTCAGGACTTCCCTTATCACACAGCACATCCACACTGACTGTGTGGTTTGAAGCCATATTTACGGGGGTGTCCTCCATTCTTCCACCTCAGTGTTAACTGGCCACGTCTCAAGAGTTTTCATAGACTTAAAATTCACATTTCCTGCCAAACACATACCACCAGTATAATTGTTGTTACCCTCATTTATAAAACTTTTGCTTTCTTTCTTCCTATGGAGTACTAAAGGAGCCATTTTAGGGACATTGTGATATTACTTATATCTGATGTGGGAAAGGAATTTCTCTGTCTCTCTGTCTGTCTGTTTCTCTTTCTGTCTGTCTTTAATATAATTTCCTGTTTAGAACCGTTTTAAGAATTTGTTCAAATCCCAGTTGGTCAATTGACTCAAAGGATAGAAAACAGAAGTAATATGAATCAGTTTTTTTTTTTTCAATTCCTGTTTGCTTTCATTTTTTGAAACAAGGTCTTATTCTGTATTCCAGGCTGGCCTTGAACTCATGGTGATTCTCCTGCCTCAGCCTCCCAAGTGCTCAGTTTATAGGCATGCTCTACCATGCCTCCAGACTCAGTTTAATCAGATGAGTGAAAGGTGAGAAATCTTGGTGAATCTTGGGATAGGTTGATGAGAAATCAATGAAGTGGCAGGAAAGAAATGAGTGAGGATGTCTGATTGGCCACGAGACATTGGCCCATGTGCCATCTTTGGATCATGAGCTCAATGACAGGAGTCCTGGCACAAAAGGGGCTGTCTATCCTCATTGTAATATACACTCAAGGGTTTTTTCTTTGAATTAAAATTTTTACTTCTTTTAATGTGTAAATGATTATGCTAACCATTTGCCAAGAAAAATGCAGTACATAGAAAGCCCTCATATCTTTAGGAAACACTTGACACTAGAGAAACAAATGATCTTAGAATCAACTAAAATGAGAACACATGATATCTTTATAATAAAAACAACACAGCCTCTATTTGGAGAAATGCAAATATTCTAATGCTACTGGGAAAATTATTTTCCTATAGCTATATGAATTGTATTTGGAACTAAAGCTAAAAGTATGAAGTTGATAAGTCATCAGTTCCAAGTGTCCTTTCTAAGTTATGCATGAGAATCTGAAATGAGGCTGGTGGAAACATTCCACAGAGGGTTGATCAAAGTGGAGGTCAGAGATCTGCCCATTAGTGATGACTAGAGATATAGTAATGATGGAGAACACTACCTCTGGTGTCAGACTACATAGGTTTAAATCTAAGCTCCTCCATTCATCAGCTATCCTGTCATCAGACAAGTTATTGCTTATTTAACATTTAAACAGTACCTCAGCAAAGACACCCTTCTTGGAGTTCTTCTAAGAATCAAAAACCTTAACAGATATAAATCACTTGGGACAGACTCTGTCTCCCAAGGTAAGTGCCATAGAATATTAGCTGTTATAGGCAAGTAGAGAAACAAAATACAAGCAGCAGGTAACATTATATTTCAGTCATTTCAATGACAACAAGTAACATAAACTAATGTGAAAAAGCAGAGCATGATGACACAAAACACTTGATTAATAAATGTCTGTGAGTGAACACATTAATAAGTGAATCAGGCCAGAGATTTAGCTCAGTGGTTCTGGAGCCTGCTTAGCAAGTGCAAGGTCCCTGGTTCAATCCCCAGTAACCACATACAACAACACCTGGCATGATGGCTCACATCCACCAGCAATCAGTACCACATACCACAGTGCTGGGCATGGTGGCTCATGCCTGTAATCCCAGCACTTGGGAGGCAGAGGCTGGAGGACTACTGAGCTCCAGGGTGGTGTGGACTACTTAGTGAGCTCAGGGCCAGCCTGAACTACAAAGCAAGACCCTGTCTCAAAAAATTAGAATAAATAGGGGCCAGAGGGTTAGCTCAGTGGTTCTGGGGCCTGCCTCGCAAGCGTAAGGACCTGAGTTCGATCCCCGGTTACCACATATAATGCTGGGCGTGGTGGCTCACGCCTGTAATCCCAGCACTCGGGAGGCAGAGACGGGAGGATTGCTGAGTTCGCGGCGGCTTGCCTGGGCACCATAGTGAGCTCAGGGCCAGCCTGAACTACAAAGCAAGACCCTGTCTCCAAAAAGC
>PVIC010050866.1:0-12696 GCA_004025085.1 Thryonomys swinderianus
TAAAAATCCTTGAGAGTTCTCACTCCTGACACATCATGGGAGGTATTTGAGCAGAACAATCACATCATGTTTGTTACCATAATACAATAAATGCCAATATCAGTATTAAACACAGTAAATAAGATAAAAAGTTTGTTAGATTCTACACTGGCTACTTTGAGCTTATGAGTTACCTCTATGTCTGACTCCTCACTGCACAGCTCTGGGATACAGTGGGCTGGTGGGCGGCGTTCAGTCCACTGGAAATGCTGCTGGGTCCGGTCTGCCCTCTGCTGGTCCCTCCGTCCACCAGCAAACAGGGCACAGCGGGGTCTGCAGCTGCTGGGTCTGGTCCACCTGCTGCTGGTCCCTCTGTCCACCAGAAAAGAGGGCACGGCGGGACCCGCAGCTGCTGGTTCCAGTCCGCCTGCCGCTGGTCCCTTCATCCGCCAGAAAACAGAGCATGGTGGGGCCCGCAGCTCCTGGGTCCAGTCTACCCTCCGCTGGTCCCTCAGTCCGCCAGAAAACAGGGCACGGCGGGGCCCGCAGCGGCTGGGTCTGGTCCACCTGCCATTGGTCCCGCAGTCCAACAGAAAACAGTGCACGGCGCATCCCACAGCTGCTGGGCCCGGGCCACCAACCGCTGGTCCCTCACTCCGCCAGGAAACAGGGCACAACGGGGCTGGGAGTTGTGACTCTTTGGGAGTGATACACTTCTGTATTTCCACTGCGATATATATGGTAATAGCCACGATTCTATTTTGTGATCAACAGGATTTGAAACGTCCTGTGTATTAGGCCTCAGGTACCTGCACGCTCTTGCCCTTGGGTAAGGATACACGTGAGAATTTATTTTTATTTTATTTATTTAGTTATTTTTTGAGACAGGGTCTCGCTTTGTAGTTTGGGCTGGCTCTGCGCTCACTATGTAGCCCAGGCAAGCCTTGAACTCAGCAATCCTCCTGTCTCTGCCTCCCAAGTGCTGGGATTACAGGCGTGAGCCACCACGCCTGGCACCGTGAGAATTTAGAAAAACACAAATCCAACTGTTGTTTTGGCAATGCCTGTGCATTTGTCATGCATTTGTCTTGTCAGTGGCAAGCTTCGGAGGTACAATATGCAGAGAGTATGACGGTGGTAGTGTGGGGTTCAGAGTGGAAGGTTGAGAGACGGGGTAGGGTTCTGATTCAGATCGAGAGTGCTGTCACTGTGGATTTTCTTGCGCATTCAGCATCAGTTTGCCAAGGAATGGTGAGGAGAATACCTGGGAGTAGGATGAGAGGTAGTAGAGTTGTGCCACTACCGCCAGAATTGAGGCATTACCTAAATTCAGCATGGCGTCTTGGGTTAAGGTTAGTATTCCCGCGAATGATACTGTCATTTTGACTATTCCTGTGGATTAGGCTTCCCAAACTATAGTGAGGATGAAGGGTACTTTCAGGATTGGAGTTGTCATTAGAGTGTTGTGCATATACCCTAATATAAGGTTTCATGCGTCAGCGTGATTGTGGGCCCAGGCCAAGGACTGGGAGTTGACACTTTGGGAGTGATACACTTCTGTATTTCACTGCAAAATATATGGTAATAGCCACGATTCTATTTCATGATAAACAGGTTTTGAAACGTCCTGTGTATTAATCCTAAGGTAACCGCAGGCTCTTGCCCTTGATAAGGATGCCAGTGAGAATTCAGAAAAAAACAACTCCAAGTGTTGTTTTGGTGATTCCTGTGCATTTATCATGCACATGTCATGTCAGTGGCACGTTTTGGAGGAACAATATGCAGAGTGTATGATGGAAGTAGAGTGGGGTTCAGAGTGGGAGCTTGAGAGGCAGGGTAGGGTGCAGATTCAGATCGAGAGTGGTGTCACTGTGGATTTCCTTGCGTATTCAGCATCAGTATGCCAAGGAATGATGAGGAGTATTGCTGCGAGTAGGATGAGAGCTAGTGGGGTTGTGCCTCTCAATGCAGAATGGAGGCCTTAGCTAAATTTGGCATGGTGGCTAAGGTTAAGTTTAGGATTACCGAGAATGATACTGTCATGTTGACTATTCTTGTGGTTTGGGCTTCCCAATGTATAGTAAGGATGAAGGGCAATGTCAGGATTGGAGTTAGCATTAGTGCATTGTGCACATTCACTAATATACAGCTTCATACATCAGGGAGATTGTGGGCTCAGGCCAAGGACTGGGAGTTGTGACTCTGTGGGAGTGATACACTTTTGTATTTCACTGTACAAAATATGGTAATAGCCATGATTCTATTTCTTAATCAACAGGATTTGAAACGTCCTGTGTATTATGCCAGGGGTACCTGCAGGCTCATGCCCTTGGGTAAGTCTGCCCGTGAGAATTCAGAAAAACACAAGTCCAAGTGTTGTTTTGGCGATTCCTCTGCGTCTGTCATGCACTTGTTATGTCAGTGGCACGGTTCAAAAGAACAATATGCAGAGTGTATGATGGAGGAAGAGAGGGGTTCAGAGTGGAAGGTTGAGAAGCGGGATAGGGTTCAGATTCAGATCGATCGTGGTGTCACTCTGGATTTTCTGGCATATTCATCATCAATTTGCCAAGAAATGGTGAGGAGAATAGCCGGGAGTAGGATGAGAGCTTGTGAGTTTGTGCCTCTCCGCCCATAATAGAGCTATTAGTGACATTCAGCATGGTGGCTTAGGTTAGGGTTAGGATTCCTGAGAATGATACTGTCATTTGGACTATTCCTGGGCATTGGGCTTCCCAAACTATAGTGAGGATGAAGGGTATTGTCAGGATTGGAGTTGTCATTAGTGCTTTGTGCATATACCCTAATATAGGTCTTCATGCATCAGGGAAGTTGTGGGCTCAGGGCAAGGACTGGGAGTTGTGTCTCTGGGGGAGTGATATACTCCTGTATTTCACTGAAAAATATATGGTAATAGCCACGATTCTATTTCTTGATGAACAGGTATTGAAAGGACCTGTGTATTAGGCCTCAGGTACCTGCAAGCTCTTGCCCTTGGGTAAGGCTGCCAGTGAGAATTCAGAAAAACACAAGTCCAAGTGTTGTTTTGGTGATACCTGTGCATTTGTCATGCACTTGTCATGTCAGTGGCACGGTACGGAAGAACAATACGCAGAGTGTATGATGGAGGTAGAGGGGGGTTCAGAGTGGAAAGTTGAGAGTCGGTGTAGGGTTCAGATTCAGATTGACAGTGGTGTTCCTGGATTTTCTTGCGTATTCAGCATATGTTTGCATAGGAATGATAAGGACACTAGCTGGGAGTAGGATGAGAGCTAGTGGGGTTGTGCCTCTCCAGCCAGAATGGAGGCCTTAGCTAAATTCACCATGGTGGCTTGGGTTAGGGTTGGGATTCCCGAGAATGATACTGTCATTTTGACTGATCCTGTGCATTGAGATTCCCAATCTGTAGTGAGGATGAAGGGTACTGTCAGGAATAGACTTATCTTTAGTGAGTTCTGCATATACCCTTATATAGGGCTTCATGCGTCAGAGAGATTGTGGGCTGAGGCCAAAAACAGGGAGTTGTGATACTGTGGGAGTGATACACTTCTGTATTTCACTGCAAAATATATGGTAATAGCCACGATTCTATTTCTTAATCAACAGGATTGGAAATGTCCTGTGTATTAGGCCTCAGGTACCCACACACTCTTGCCCTGGGGTAAGGATACCCGTGAGAATGCATAAAAACACAAGTCCAACAGTTGTTTTGGTGATTCCTGTGCATTTGTCATGCACTTGTCTTGTAAGTGGCACGCTTCGGAGCTACAATATGCACAGTGTATGATGCAGGTAGAGTGGGGTTCAGAGTGGAAGGTTGAGAGACAGGTTAGGATTCTGATTCAGATCTGGAGTGCTGTCACTGTGGATTTTCTCACGCATTCAGAATCAGTTTACCAAGGAATGGTGAGGAGAATACCTGGGAGTAGGATGAGAGGTAGTGGAGTTGTGCCACTCCCTCCAGAATTGAGGCATTACCTAAATTCAGCATGGTGTCTTGGGTTAGCGTTAGTATTCCCGCGAATGATACTGTCATTTTGAATATTCCTGTGGATTAGGCTTCCCAAACTATAGTGAGGATGAAGGGTACAGTCAGGATTGGAGTTGTCATTAGTGTGTTGTGCGTATACCCTAATATAAGGCTTCGTGCGTCAGGGTGATTGTGGGCTCAGGCCAAGGACTGGGAGTTGTGACTCTTTGGGATTGATACATTTATGTCTTTCACTGCAAAATATGTGGTAATAGCCGTGATTCTATTTCATGATCAACAGGTTTTGAAACCTCCTGTGTATTAGGCCTAAGGTAAACCGCAGGCTCTTGCCCTTGGGTAAGGCTGCCAGGGAGAATTCAAAAAAACACAAGGCCAAGTGTTGTTTTGGAGATTCGTGTGCATTTGTCATGCACTTGTCATGTCAGTGGCAAGCTTCGGAGGTACAATATGCAGAGTGTATGATGGAGGTAGAGTGGGGTTCAGAGTGGAAGGTTGAGAGGTGGGTAGCTTTCAGATTCAGATCGAGAGTGGTGTCACTGTGGATTTTCTAGCATATTCATCATCAGGTTGCCAAGGAATGGTGAAGAGAATAGCTGCCAGTAGAACTAGATGTAGTGGGGTTGTGCCTCTCCTTCCAGAAAGGAGGCATTTCCTAAACTCAGCATGGAGGCTAGGGTTAGCGTTAGGATTCCTGAGAGTGATACTGTCATCTTGACTATTCCTGTGGATTGGGCTACCCAAGCTGTAGTTAGGATGAAATTACAGTCAGAATTGGAGTTACAATTAGTGCGTTGTAATTATAGCCTAATATAGGTCTTCATGCGTCAGGGAGATCACAGGCTCAGGACAAGGACTGGGAGTTGTGACTCTGTGGGAGTGATACATTTCTGTCTTTTACTGCAAAATATATGGTAATAGCCACGATTCTGTTTCATCATCAACAGGTTTTGAAACGTCCTGTGTATTAGGCCTAAGGTAACCGCAGGCTCTTGCCCTTGGGTAAGTCTTCCCGTGAGAATTCAGAAAAACACAACTCGAAGTGTTGTTTTGGTGATTCCTGTGCATTTATCATGCACTTGTCATGTCAGTGGCACGGTCCGGAGGAACAATATGCAGAGTGTATGCTGGAGGTTGTGTGGGGTAAAGAGTGGGCGGTTGAGAAGCGGGATAGTGTTCAGATTAAGATCGAGAGTGGTGTCACTGTGGATTTTCTTGCATATTCAGCATCAGTTTGCCAAGGAATGGTGAGAAGAATAGGTGGGAGTAGGATGAGAGCTACTGGGGTTGTGCCTCTCCCTCCAGAGTGCAGGCATTAGCGAAATTCAGCATGGTGGCTACGTTTAGGTTTAGGATTCCCGAGAATGATACTCTCATTTTGAGTATTCCTGTGCATTGGGCTTCCCAAACTATAGTGAGGATGAAGGGTACTGACAGGATTGGACTTGTCATTAGTGCTTTGTGCATATACCCTAATATAGGGCTTCATGCATCAGAGAAATTGTGGACTCAGGACAAGGACTGGGAGTTGTGACTCTGTAGGAGTGATACACTTCTATATTTCACTGCAATATATATGGTAATAGCCACGATTCTATTTCTTGATCAACAGGTTTTGAAACGTCCTGTGTATTAGGCCTGAGGTAACTGCAGGCTCTTGCCCTTGGGTGAGGCTGTCAGTAAGAATTCAGAAAAACACAAGTCCAGGGGTTGTTTTGGCGATTCCTGTGCATTTGTCATGCACCTGTCATGTCAGTGGCATGGTTCGGAGGAAAAATATGCAGAGTGTAGGATGGACTTAGAGTGGGGTTTAGAATGGAAGTTTGAGAGTCAGGGTACATTTCAGATTCAGATCGAGAGTGGTGTCACTGTGGATTTTCTTGGGTATTCAGCATCAGTTTCCCAAGGAATGGTGAGAATAGCTGGGAGTAGCATGAGAGCTAGTGGGGTTGTGCCTCTCAATCCAGAATGGAGGCCTTTGCTAAATTCAGCATGGTGGCTAGGGATAAGGTTAGGATTCGTGAGATGGATAATGTCATTTTGACTCTTCCTGTGGATTGGCCTTCCCAATCTATACTGAGAATGAAGGGCACTGTCAGGATTGGAGTTAGCATTAATGCGTTATCCATACTAGCTAATATAGGCCTACATGTGTCAGAGAGATTGTGTGCTCAGGCCAAGGACTGGGAAGTGTGACTCTGAGGGAGTGATACAGTTCTGTATTTCACTGCAAAATATATGGTAATAGCCACGGTTCTATTTCTTGATCAACAGGTTTTGAAACATCCTGTGTATTAGGCCTCAGATACCTGCAGGCTCTTGCCCTTGGGTAAGTCTGCCAGTGAGAATTCAGAAAAACACAAGTCCAAGTGTTGTTTTGGTGATTCCTGTGCATTTGTCATGCACTTGTCATGTCAGTGGCACCGTTCAGAGGAACAATATGCAGAGTGTATGATGGAGGTAGAGTGGGGTTCAGACTGGAAGGTTGAGAGGCGGTGTAGTGTTCAGATTCAGATCGAGAGTGGTGTCACTGTGGATTTTCTTGCATATTCAGCATCATTTTGCCAAGGAATAGTGAGAATAGCTGGGAGAAGGATGAGAGCTTCTGGGTTTGTGCCTCTCCCTCCGGAATGGTATCATTAGAAAAATTCAGCATGGTGGCTAGAGTTAGATTTATGATTCCCGAGAATGATACTGTCATTTTGACTATTCCTGGGAATTAGGCTTCCCAAACTATCGTGAGGATGTAGGGTACTGTCAGGATTGGAGTTGTCATTATTTCGTTGTGCATATACCCTTATATAGGGCTTCATGCGTCAGGGTGATTGTGGGCTCAGGCCAAAAACTGGGAGTTGTGAGTCTGTGGGAGTGATGCACTTCTGTATTTCACTGCAAAATATATGCTAATAGCCACTATTCTATTTCTTAATCAACATGTTTTGAAATGTCCTGTGCATTAGGCCTAAGGTACCCACAGGCTTTTGCCCTTGTGTAAGGCTACCTGTGAGGATTTAGAAAAACACAAGTCCAAGTGTTGTTTTGGCGATTCCTGTGCATCTGTCATGCACTTGTCATGTCAGTGGCATGGTTCCGAGCAAAAATATGCAGAGTGTATGGTGGAAGTAGAGTGCGGTTCAGAGTGGAAGGTTGAGAGCTGGGGTAGGGTTCAGATTCAGATCGAGGGTGGGTCACTCTGGATTTTCTTGCGTATTCAGCATCAGTTTCCCAAGGAATGATGAGAATAGCTGGGAGTAGGATGAGAGCTTGTGTGTTTGTGCCTCTCCCTCTGGAATGGAGGCATTTACGAAATTCAGCATGGGGGCTAGCTTTAGGGTTAGGATTCCCGAGAATGATACTGTCATTTTGAGTATTCCTGTGAATTGGGCTACCCAAACTATACTGAGGATGAAGGGTACAGTCAAAGTTGGAGTTAGCATTAGTGTGTTGTGTATATACCCTAATATAGGTCTTCACGCGTCAGGGAGATTGTGGGCTCTGGACAAGGACTGGGAGTTGTGTTTCTGTGGGAGTGATACATGTCCGTATTTCACTGCAAAATATACTGTAATAGCCACGATTCTATTTCTTGTTCAACAGGTTTTGAAACGTCCTGTGTATTAGGCCTCATGTACCCGCAGGCCCTTGACCATGGGTAAGGCTTCCAGTGAGAATTCAAAAAACACAAGTGCAAGTTTTGTTTTGGTGATTCCTGTGCATTTATCATGCACTTGTCATGTCAGTGGCATGGTTCGAAAGAACAATATTCAGAGTGTATGATGGAGGTAGACTGGGGTTCAGAGTGGACGGTTGAGAAGCGGGCTAGTGTTCAGATTCAGTTCAAGAGTGGTGTCACTTTGTATTTTCTTGCGTATTCAGAATCAGTTTGCCAAGGAATGGTGAGAAGAATAGCTGGGAGTAGGATGACAGCTAGTGGGGTGGTGCCTTTCCCTCCAGAATGTAGGCATTAGTGAAATTCAGCATGATGGCTAGGGTTAGGTTTAGGATTGCCGAGAATGATACTGTCATTTTGACTGTTCCTGTGGATTGGGCTGCCCAAATTATAGTGAGGATGAAGGGTACTGTCAGGATTGGAGTTAGCATTAGTCCGTTGTGCGTATACCCTAATATAGGGCTTCATGCCTCAAGGAGATTGTGGGCTCAGGCCAAGGACTGGGAATTGTGACTCTGAGGGATTGACACACTTCTTTATTTTACTGCAAAATATATGGTAATAGCCACAATTCTATTTCTTGATCAACAGGTTTTGAAACATCCTGTGTATTCGGCCTCAGGTACCTGCAGCCTCTTGCCCTTCGGTAAGTCTGCCTCTGAGAATTCAGAAAAACACAAGTCCAAGTGTTGTTTTGGAAATACCTGTGCATTTGTCATGCACTTGTCATGTCAGTGGAACCGTTCAGAGTAACAAAATGCAGAGTGTATGATGGAGATAGAGTGGGGTTCAAAGTGGAAGGTTGAGAGGTGGGTTAGGGTTCAGATTCAGATGGAGAATAGTGTCATTGTGGATTTTCTTGCGTATTCAGCATCAGTTTGCCAAGGAATAGTGAGGAGAATAGCTGGGAGTAGGATGAGAGCTTGTGGGTTTGTGCCTCTCTCTCTCTCCAGAATGGAAGCATTAGAGAAATTCAACATGGTGGCTATGGTTAGGGTTAGGATTCCCAAGAATGATACTGTCATTTTGACTATTCCTGTGGATTGGGCTTCCCAATCTATAGTGAGGATGATGGATACTGGGATTCATGCGTCAGTGTGATTGTGGGCTCAGGCCAAGGACTGGGAATTGTGACTCTGTGGGAGTGATACACTTCTGTGTTTCACTGCAAACTATATGGTAATAGCCAAGATTCTATTTCTTAATCAACAGGTTTTGAAATGTCCTCTGTATTAGGCCTCAGGTACCCGAAGGCTCTTGCTTTTGGATAAGGCTACACGTGAATATTCAGAAAAACACAAGTACATGAGTTGTTTTGACCATTCCTGTGCATTTGTCATGCACTTGTCATGTGAGTGGCATGGTTCAGGGGAACAATATAGAGTGTATGATTGAGGTACAGTGGGGTTCAGAATGGAAGGTTGAGAGGTGGGTAGGGTTCAATTTCAGATTGAGAGTGGTGTCACTGTGCATTTTCTCACATATTCAGAATCAGTTTGCCAAGGAACATTGAGAAGAATAGCTGCGAGCATGATGAGAGCTAGTGCTCTTCTGCCTCTCCCTCCAGAATGGGTAGCCATTAGTGAATTTCAGCATGGTGGCTAGGGTTAGGGTTATTATTCCTGAGAATATTATCATTTTGACTATTCCTGTAGATTGGGCTTCCCAAACTATAGGGATGAAGGGTACTGTCAGGATTGGAGTTAGCATTAGTGTGTTGTGCATATACCCTAATGTAGGGCTTCATGTGTCAGGGAGATTGTGGGCTCAGGCCAAGGACTGAGAGTTGTGACTCTGTGCAATGATACACTTCTGTATTTCACTGCAAAATATGTAGAAATAGCCACAATTCTATTTCTTGATCAACAGGTTTTGAAACGTACTGTGTATTAGGCCTCAGTTATCTGCAGGCCCTTGCCCTTGGGTAAGGTTCCTAGTGAGAATTCTGAAAAACACAAGTAGAAGTGCTGTTTTGGCGATTCCTGTGCATTTTTCATGCACTTGTCATGTCAGTGTCATGGTACAGAGGAACAATATGGACAATGTATGATGGAGGTAGAGTGGGGTTCAGAGTTGAAGGTTGAGAGGCACGGTAGGGTTCAGATTCAGATCGAGAGTGTTGTCACTGTGGATTTTCCTGCGCATTCAGCATCAGTTTGCCAAGGAATAGTGAGAACAGCTGGGAGTAGAATTAGAGCTAGTGGGATTGTGCCTCTCCATCCAGAATATAGGAATTAGCTCAATTCCGCACGGTGGCTAGTGTTAGGGTTAGGATTCCCGAGAATGATACTGTCATTTTGACTATTCCTGTGGATTGGGCTTCCCAAGCTATAATGAGGACAAAGGGTACTGTCAGGATTGGAGTTAGCACTAATGCTTTGTGCATATTCCCAAATATAGGGCTTCATGCATCAGGGAGATTGTGGTCTCAGGCCAAGGCCTGGGAGTTGTGACGCTGTGGGACTGATACACTTTTGTATTTCTCTGCAAAATATAAGGTAATAGCTACGATTCTAGTTCTTGATCAACAGGTTTTGCAACGTCCTGTGTATTAGGCCTCAGGTACCTGCAGGCTCTTGCCCTTGGGTAAGGCTGCCAGGGAGAATTCAGAAAAACACAAGTCCTGTTTTTGCAATTCCTGTGTATTTGTCATGCACATGTCATGTCAGTGGCATGGCTCGGAGGAGCTATATGCAGACTGTATCATGGAGGTAGAGTGGGGTTCAGAGTGGAAGGTTGAGAGGCGGGGTAGGGTTCAGATTCAGATCGATCGTGGTGTCACTGTGGATTTTGTTGCGTATTCAGCCTCAGTTTGCCAAGGGATGGTGAGGAGAATAGCTGGGAGTAGGATGAGAGCTAGTGGGGCTGTGCCTCTCAATCCTGAATGGAGGCCTTAGCTAAATTCAGCATGGTGGCTAGGGTTAGGGTTAGGATTTCTGAGAATGATACTGTCATTTTGACTGTTCCTGTGCATGGAGCTTCCCAATCTATAGTGAGGACAAAGCGTACTGTTAGGATTGGACTTATCATTAGTGCATTGTGCATATACCCTTATATAGGGCTTCATGCATCAGGGAGATTGTGGGCTCAGGCCGAAGACTGGGAGTTATCACTCTTGGGACTGATACACTTCTGTATTTCACTGCAAAACCTAAGGTAATAGCCACTATTCTATTTCTTGATCAACAGGTTTTGAAACTTCCTGTGTATTAGGCCTCGGGTACCTGCAGGCTCTTGCCCTTGGGTAAGGCTGCCAGGGAGAATTCAGAAAAACAAAAGACCAAGTGTTGTTTTGGTGATTCCTGTGCATTTGTCATGCACTTGTCAGTGGCACGGTTCGGAGGAATAATATGCAGAGTGTATGATGGAGGTAGAGTGGGGTTCAGAGTTGAAGTTTGAGAGACAGGCTAGGGTTCAGATTCTGATCGAGCGTGGTGTCACTGTAGATTTTCTTGCGTATTCACCATCAGTTTGCCAAGGAATGGTGAGGAAAATAGCTAGGAGTAGGATTAGAGCTAGTGGGGTTGTGCCTCTCCATCCAGAATGTAGCCATTAGCAAAATTCAGCTTGGTGGCTAGGGTTAGGGTTAGGATTCCCGAGAATGATATTGTCATTTTGACACTTCCTTTGGATTAGGCTTCCCCAACTATAGTGAGGATGAAGGGTACTATCAGCATTAGGGTTAGCATTAATGCGTTGTGCATATATCCTAATATAGGGCTTCATGCGTCAGGGAGATTGTGGGCTCAGGCCAAGGACTGAGAGTTTTGAATATGTGGGAGTGATACACGTCTGTATTTCACTGCAAAATATATGGTAATAACCACGCTTCTATTTCTTGATCAAAAGGTTTTGAATCCTCCTGTGTATTAGGACTCAGATACCTGCAGGCTCTTGCCCTTGGGTAAGTCCGCCCGTGAGAATTCAGAAAAGCACAAGTCCAAGTGTGATTTTGGTGATTCCTGTGCATTTGTTATGCACTTGTCATGTCAGTAGCATGGTTCAGAGAAACAATATTCACAGTGTATGATGCAGTAGAGTGGGGTTCAGAGTGGAAGCTTGATAGGCGGGGTAGGGTTCAGACTGAGATCGAGAGTGGTGTCACTGTGGATTTTCTTGCGCACTCAGCATCAATTTGCCAAGGAATGGTGAGGAGAATAGCTGGGAGTAGGATGAGAGCTAGTGGGGTTGTGCCTCTCCCTCCAGAATGGAGGCATTAACGAAATTCAGCATGGTGGCTAGGGTTAGGGTTAGGATTCCCGAGAATGAAACGGTCATTTTCACTGTTCCTGTGGATTGGACCTCCCAAACTACAGTGAGGATGAAGGGTACTGTCAGGATTTGAGTTAGAATTAGTGTGTTGTGCATATTCCATTACATAGGGCTTCATGTTTCAGGGAGATTGCAGGCTCAGGACATGAACTGGGAGATGGGACACTGTGGGAGTGATACACTTGTGTATTTCACTGCAAAATATAGGGTAATAGCCAGGATTCTATTTCTTGATCAACAGGTTTTGAAACGTCCTGTGTTCAATATAGTGCTGGAGACATTAGCCATAGCAATCAGGCAGGACAAAGATATAAAAGGAATAAAGAGAGGAAAGGAAGAAGTTAAACTGGCATTATTTGCTGAGGATATGATACTCTATCTAGAGGATCCTAAAAATTCAAACAATAGACTGCTAGACTTAATTACCAAATTTGGTAGTGTTGCTGGATACAGGGTCAGTGCTCAAAAATCAACAGCCTTTGTCTACACAAACAACAGACTCATTGAAAGAGAAATTGGGGAGGCAATCCCTTTCACAGTAGCACCCAGAAAAATGAAATATCTAGGAATCAACCTAACAAAGGAAGTGAAAGACCTCTACTCTGAAAACTATAGGACTCTGAAAACTGAGATAAAAAAGGAAACCAGAAAGTGGAAAGATATCCCTTGTTCCTGGGTCGGGAGAACCAACATCATCAAAATGGCTATACTCCCACAACTACTATATAGATTCAATGCAATTCCAATTGAAATTCCAACGGTATACTTCACAGAGCTAGAGAAAATA
>PVIC010050867.1:0-12660 GCA_004025085.1 Thryonomys swinderianus
ACTTCTTGCTCTCCCTTTATGTCTACCTTGTTTTTCTCCCTGACCCTTTCTTTCCTCCCTGTCCTCTATTCATCAGGAGCTATCTCAGAATTCATTTTTCCTATATATACCAGTTTGATCACATTCTTCTTTTATTTATTTATTTTTTTAGTTTTTTGAGACAGGGTCTCACTTTGTAGTTCAAGCTGCCCCTGAGCTCACTATGTAGCCCAGGCAAGCCTCGAACTCACAGCAGTCCTCCTGCCTCTACCTCCTGAGTGCTGGGATTACAGGCATAAACTACCACTCCCAGCATCGTGGTATATGATACTGATTGCTGGTGGACGTGAGTCACCACGCCCAGCCTTGTGGTATGTAGTTACCAGAGATCGAACTTGGGACCTTGCACTTGCCAGGCAGGTGCCAGAATCAGTGAGCTAAATCTGAGCCCCATGTCACATTCTTTTTCTTTCAACCAATCATCATGATTGGTAAATCATCATGACGATTGGTACATCATTTACCCTACTAAATTTGGGACTATTACCAGCAGAAATAATAATTAATCAAAATAACATATACACTTGAAAAAATTCAAATTATTTAATATTTGTATTTAATTTTAAGGCTTCTCTGTATAGACTAAGCTCCACATGAGCCATATCCATGTGTCTTGCATAAAACTAAGAAGTGTTCATAAATCTGTAAGACTCATGAAACAGAGATGTGCACTATTTTATTCACCCTTCCACCCCAGCACCCAGCACTGTGTCTGAAAAATAATAAGTATAAACACATCTGAAGACAATTTGAAAAATTCTCTTCTTTAATTATGAATGTCTAAAACATACCAATAAAATTAATTTTAAAAAATAAGAGCTCTTTGACTGAGATTTAGCTCAGTGGTTCTGGCTCCTGAATAGCAAATGCAAAGTCCCTGGTTTGATGCCTGGTAACCACATACTATACCAGGTGTGGTGACTCACGCCCACCAGCTATCACTACCTCATACCACATGCTGGCCATGGTGGCTCACACCTCTAATCCCAGCACTCGGAAGGCAGAGGACTGATGAGTTCAAAGTTTGCCTGGTCTACATAGTAAGGTCAGGGCCAGCTTGAACTACAAAGCGAGACCTTCTCTAAAAAAAAAAAAAAATAGAGCTCTTTTGGGCCTGGGATTTAGCTCAGTGATTGTGGCATCTGCCTCAAAAGCACAAGGTTCTGAATTCGATATCCAGCACCACACACCACAGTGCCAGATGTGGTGGCTCACGCCTGTCATTCCAGCACTCAGGAGGCAGAAGCAGGAGTTCAACGCTTGCCTGGGCTACACAGTGAGTTCAGGACCAGCCTGAACTACAAAGCAAGACCCTGTGCCCAAAAAAACCACAGCTCTCTTTCTACAGCACACGGGCACACATACACACATCTCTTCATCTCACCAGACAAAGGAAAGTGAACTCAATGGTTTGACATTTTTCAGTTAGCCACCTCTCAAACAATACATTCTTAGCATGTGTATGTGCATGTGTGGGTGGTTTTTTAAGACAGGGTCTTGCTATGCAGCCCTGGCTGGCCTTGAACTCACTATGTAGCCCAAAGTGGCCTCAAACACTTTCAGTGATACAAATAGCCTGCAGCTGCACACATGTCACAGGCTCACCACCACTGACCTTCAGCGTGCTAAGATACTACATGCCTCCTACCATACCTACAGCTCTTCTGATTCTGTTCTGGGCTAGTTTTCATAAGAAATAGTGACTGACCAATGAATACTGAAACAAAAGAACCCTATAAAGTCCGGCCAAATGAAGAATGGATTTAAAAAAAAAAACCTCTTCTCTCCCCTCTGGTAGCTTCCTAACTACATGTTCAGGAAGCAATCTTAAGTCAATAAGAATTGTAAGGATGAAATCTGTACAAATGAGGACACTTATGGTAAATTTAAAAAGTAACCCAGTACTCTTTTTGAGGATACACATCATTTCTCACATGGTGCCTTTGGAAAGAGCCTCTAGGGATTCAGCAGACATTAGAGGAACTAGATGAAACTGAATAAAATATCAGCACTGGGAAAGTATGGTTGGCTTATCATGCATTTTTAAGCCATAGTGTGCAGAAAAAAACTTCAACGAGCCAGACACACATAGCTCCTTTTCAGGTGAATGAAATCATCTTCAGCTCTGGGCTTTCATATTCAAAGACCAGGAAAGAAGGAAAGTAAATTCCCATGTACATTTGAACACCAGTTCTCTTTGATGCACCTGCTAAGCTCTTGTCAGATCTGATCTTAGATGTCAAAGTCACTGTCAATCCATGCCTCAGTTTCTTCATGATACTCCCGGGAAGATGTGTTCTTTATATGCCTCAATAGTCATGGAACAAATGGAAAAGGATAGCTCTGTAAAGCACTTATGCACAACTGAAACATAAAGGATGAATTTATGGGTGTAGGCAAGTCATCAAAGGTTATTGGGCCATATATTTCTTGTCTATGATATGAGAATAATACCTCCCTCTTTTCAAAGCAGCTCTAAGGATTAGTTTGCTTTTGTTTTAGTTTTCTCCTGGTACCTAGAATCAAAATGAGGACCTTGTACTAGCAAAGCAGGAGCAGTGCCACTGAGCTAGGTCTCCAACCCTTTAATTTCAAAATAATAGGTGACCCATATCACCCAAGAGAGTATTTATCCCTTAGTAGGTACTCCAAAATTGTGTGTTACTCATGTATGTAAACTAAAATAGAGAAACTGGAACTTCAAAGTGCAGAAGTTCCTACCCTGCAGAGCAACACTTACAAGTCAGTACACACCTGTATAAGACATCTCACTTCCTCAAGACCTCTATAGGACTCTGAAAAATGAGATAGAAAAGGATATCAGAAAGTAGAAAGACATCTCTTGTTCCTGGGTAGGGAGAACCAACATCGTCAAAATGGCTATACTCCCACAACTACTATACAGATTCAATGCAATTCCAATTTAAATCCCAAGGCTATACTTCACAGAGCTAGAGAAAATCATCCAAAAATTTATCTGGAACCACAAGAGACCTAGAATAGCAAAAACAATTCTAAGCAACCAGGACATGGTGGGGAGTATTACAATCCTCAACTGCGTATTACAGTCACCTAAGTATTACATTCCTTAAAGCCACTGTGATAAAAACTGTATGGTACTGGCAAAGTAACAGACCCTAGGACCAGTGGAATAGATTAGAAGATCCAGACACAACCCCAGATACACTAAGCCACCTTATCTTTGACAAAGGAGCCAAACATCCCCAATAGAGGAAAGACAGCCTCTTTAACAAATGGTGCTGGAAAAACTGGGCTTTAACCTGCCAAAAACAAAAGCTAGATCTATCTCTTTCACCATACACAAAACTAAATTCACAGTGGATTCAAGACTTAAACATTAAAACAGAAAAAATAAACCTGCTAGAAAACAGATTAGGTAAAACTCTTGGAGACATTAGCTTAGGCAGAGACTTCATGAATAAAACTTCTATCACCCAAGAAAGAATCAACAAATGGGATCTCATCCTACTAAAAAGCTTCTTCACAACAAAAGAAATCACTGGCACCACTAAAAGACAACCAACAACATGGGAAAAAGTCTTTACTAGTTGTTTGTCAAAGGGCTATTATCTACAATATAAAAGGAATTTAAACAAATCAGTCTCCCCAAGTTTGAAAACCCAATTGAAAAATGGGCATCTGAAATGAACAGACACTTCTCAGAGGCAGAAGTCAAAGCAGACAAGAAGCATATGAAGAAATGTTCAACATCACTAGTCAATCGAGAGAGGCAGATGAAAACAACTCTGAGATTCTATCTCACTCCACAAAGAATGGCCACTGTTACAACAACCAACAATGAATGCTGGAAAGGCTGTGGGGAGAAAGGAACCCTTCCCCATTGCTGGTGGGATTGCAGACTTGTGCAACCATTGTGGAGATCTGTGTGGAGATTCCTCAGAAAACTAGGACTAGAGGTCCCATTCGACCCTATCCCCCTGCTAGGAATATACCCAAAGGAATTTTTAAAAATCACATTGGAAAAACAGATGTTCAGCTTTGTTCATAGCAGCTCAGTTTATAATAGCTCAATCTTGGAAACAACCCAAATGCCCATCAACTGGAGACTGGATAAAGAAGATGTGGTATTTTTTTAAATGGAGTATTACTCAGCCATAAAGAATGACAAGATCGATTCAATTATGTGCAAATGGAGACACCTGGAGGACACGCTAATAAGTGGACTAAATAGAACACAGGTAGGCAAATACTGGATCTTTTCTTTGATATAAATACCTGTAGAGGTAAATAAGTTCTAGAATGTATGATAGTTTTCATAATATCCAAAAGGAATTTGGTGTGGGAGCGTAATGAGGGGAAGGAATAAATATGATTTCAAAAAATATAAGGAGTATGTATATAGGGAGTGAGGAGGGGGTGAGTGGGCAGGTATGTGAATAAAAATGAGAACTGACCTGTGTCACATATTGGTACAAATTCCCCAATGCTTTATGTGATTGTGAGCAGTGTATATAATATACCAATAAAGTTTACTGAATAATGCAAAAGAAAAAAAAGACATCTCACCTCCTCATACTCAGAATGCAAGTAGTAAAGCAGACCACAGATATCATTGATAGGCTGGTTACAGCAAAGACCATGACAACTGCAGAGTGATGTAGTTAAGAAAAAAATAAAAACAAGGCAAAGAAAGAAAGAAAGAAAGAAAGAAAGAAAGAAAGAAAGAAAGAAAGAAAGAAAGAAAGAAAGAAAGAAAGAAAGAAAGAAAGAAAGAAAGAAAGAAAGAAAGAAAGAAAGAAAGAAAGAAAGAAAGAAAGAAAGAGAGAAAGAGAGAAAGAAAGAAAGAAAGAAAGAAAGAAAAGGGCAGGGGAGGGGAAGGAGGGGAGAGGAGGGGAGGGGAGGGGAGGAGAGGAGAGGAAAAAAGCAAAAGGGATTTTACAGAAGGCACTCCGGGCAGCTGTTAGACTAGCAGGCAAGTCTGACCTTAAGTGACAGAGAGAGAGAAAAGATGGAAAGGTTCCAGCCTGCTGTAGGATTTAAAGAGGTTCAGCAAGGCTATAGCCAGCTATGTGACAAGCAGGTCTGCTTGTATATTCTCTGTGTCTCCACTACTATGACATGATATTTCATACCACAGGGTACAAAAGTGAGCTTTTCACTCCATTTCATTTACATATTAGGCTGTCTTTCCAGCACAAGTCAAACTGTAAACAAAATGTCATGCAATAGAACTTAACACACTAGGGCTCAAATCTACAAATATCTCCTCTTCCTAAGAACGCTACTCAGAGTACACACTCATCTTGCCAAAGAAAAGCCAGGTGGACTTGCTGCGTTGGATGAGTCAGTGTACAAGTCCTAATTCTCCGCCGCTCTCTGCAGGCATATGTAAACCAAGTTTACACTTGTGTGCCCACTGTGTGCCCACAACATTGCCGACAGACTGCAGACTGGAGAGATAAGACTACCTGAACAAGCTATAAATCCCTAATCATTTAAGACAGGCCACATAGTGTGTATCAAAATCACCTGGAAAGATAATCGGCACACTGGTGTCTCTGTCAAAGTAGAAAAGGACCACGGTGTCTTCAGCAGGTTTCCCACAAAATTCTGATACCCATCAAAGTTTAAAGACTAGAGAAAAAATATTCCTGCTATTCCCCAAAGGACTAAATTAACATTTACAATGCATAAATAACTCAAAAAATATTATACCCCCTCAAATGAAAGGCCCAACCCAAAAAGGGACAATGAAATGAACAGACTCTTCTCAAATGAAAAAATACAAATACCCAAAAAGCACATGAAAAATGTTCAGTCCTTAGCAAACTCCAACTCAAAACAGCACTGAGATTTCATCTTACTCCGGAAAGAATGGCTATTAGCAAGAACTCAAAAGAGTAACAAATCCTGGCAAAGTTATGTGGGAAAAGGAACTCTTCTCCATTAGTGGTGATGTTAACTAGAGCAACAACTACGGAAATCAGTGAGATTTCTCAAACAAAACAATCTAAAAATACTGTAGATTTCATATGATCCAAATATCCCTCCTATAAATATCTTCCTAAGAATTAAAGACATCATTTTACAGTGATACATGCACACTCATGTTTATAGAAGCACAACTCATAATAGCTAAGCCATCAAAGTGGCCTACCGGCCCATCTACAGATGAAAGGATAAAGAAAACTGGTCTGTGTATACACAGAGCACTTCTCCCATAAAGACAAATGAGTCATTTGAAGTAACATACATATACCTCAAGACCATAATACTACGTGAAATAAACCAGAGACAAAAAATTAAATATCACATGGTATCTAAGAAACTCAAAACATACATAATTTAAAAAAGGAAATGAACACGCCAGAGATTTAGCTCAGTGGTTCTGGCGCCTGCCTCACAAGTGCAAGGTCCTGAGTTCAATCCCAGTAACCACATACAATGCTGGGCATGGAGACCCACGCCCACCAGCCATCAATACCACATACCACAGTGCCGGGCGTGGTGGCTCACGCCTGTCATCCCAGCACTCGGGAGGCAGAGGCAGGAGGATTGCTGAGTTCGAGGCTAGCCTGGGCTACATAGTGAGCTCAGGGCCAGCCTGAACTACAAAGCGAGACCCTGTCTCCAAAAAAAAAAAAAGGAAATGAACGATGATATGAAACAGTGGGTAGACTTTGTGGAAATGGGAAAAGAATATGAGAATGAAGACAGACAGGAAAGAGAGGAAAGAAAGGAGAAGTAATACTTATCAATCCTCTATGGTGAGTACATTCACTATAGATTGTGAACATGTACTAATAAAAAATGTTAAAAACCAAGTTCAAGAACCATGGACTTAAGGCTGGACCAGGGATTCTAGAATTTCCTATGCATATGCTTCTCCTGCCTGATTCAGCAGGACTCCTGTGAGGCCAGAGAGTCTGCAGTTCTCTGGTAGCTCTGGATGATACCAACAATGCTGGCCACACACTGAGTAGGCAAGACTCCTAAGAGAAGGCTCAGTGATCTCAGATAGACCCATGAAGAACATCCAGGAGCAGCATTATATATGTGTCCCTGAGCTCCTGGTTCCTGTAGTGCACAGGGTGACCAGTAACCTTTCCTGGGAAGACAGAGGGGGAAAAAAAAAAAAAAAAAAAAAAAAAACCCTGCTATGCTGCTGCCTTTTTTGGAAACTCTGTGGCATGATTTTTTTTTTTTTTTTTGAGACAGGGTCTCGCTTTGTAGTTCAGGCTGGCCCTGAGCTCATTATGTAACCCAGGCAAGCCTTGAACTCAGCAATCCTCCTGTCTTTGCCTCCCGAGTGCTAGGATTACAGGCATGAGCCACCACGCCCGGCTCTGTGGCATGTTTTACATACCCAATGTGTGCCAAGTATTATTTCAGCATGTAACCATGGAAAAGTTATTAATGGGATATTTTACTTTGTTATTCTCCTGGGTCTTAGAGTTTACTCTCAGCCACAGATTTATAGCAATGTGCACTTAGTGGCCACTGTACTGGTGTTATGGTTTCTATTTCGATGCCCCCAGCAACTGCCTCACGTGCTCATAGGCAGGTCTTGTGGGAAGTGACTGGATGGTGTGGCAACACACCGGACTAGCTGTTAGGAGATGGGTCTGGCCCGAAGAGGTGGGACACTGGGCAGGATCCAGGAGGTTATGCTTCCAGCCCAGCTCCTTCCTTGATGACTCTGCTTCCTAACTGCCGTGCAGTGAGCAGCTCCTCCTCTGCCATCTCTCCAAGTGCCTTCCTGCCATGGAGCCCACTGCCTATGGCCTGAAACCTATATAAAGGGTCAGCAACGAGGAATTGACTAAGACAACTGGCTTCCCACTACTCTCATACCCCAGCTCAGAGCACTTATTTAGAGGCTTCGATCCTATCAACTTATATGTTTCTTTTTGAGAATTACTCACTCCTCATTCTTGAGCCAAACCCAACAATGAAAACAGATCCCTCATCCAAAGAGAGAAAAAGTACCTGAGCACCCCTGAATCTTTGCTGTGAATGTGCCCATGTGTGCTGTGTGTGTGTGTGTGTGTGCATGCATGTGCGCACACACACATGCATGCTCCTCTAGCCTTTCAGAAGCTTCCTGAGAAATCTAGGGTGAGTAATTATCCAGGTTTTCCTGGGATGGTCCCCACTGCAGCACTGAAATATTCAGATACCAGGAATTCCCTTGGGTCCAGACAAACATATGCCCGTTCTATTTACCTCACAAAGTCTGTGGCTTTGTCTATCAACCCTGAGCTTGACAAAGGCCTTTTACAAAGGCTTGAAGCAGGTTTGACCCAGTGCTCAGTCAACAGCCACACAACTTGACACAGGTCAGGGGTATACTGAAGCTCTGCATCCCAACAAGAAGTGTGACCACTCTCCATGCCCACTTATCTTGGTTCCAATATTGACTCTGAGCCTTGGTTCACTCATTGTTTTTTATCAGTATGATAAGTATATGAAAGAACTTTTAAAACCCTAAGACGGTAGCCGGGTGTGGTGGCTCACGCCTGTAATCCCAGCACTCGGGAGGCAGAGACAGGGGGATTGCTGAGTTCCAGGCTTGCCTGGACTACATAGTGAACTCAGAGCCAGCCTGAACTACAAAGCGAGACCCTGTCTCAAAAAAAAAAAACCCTAAGATGGTAAATAAACCAGCCTTCTGCTAATATCACTGAGTAAACAGTATATGCCAAGTCATGGATAAGTGTTTTACATTCATTCTAGCATGTAACCCTTACAACATACCTAGAGGCAACTACTCTGTCCCCATTATACAGATGTGGACACTATAGCTCAGTAAAGTAACCTGCCTAGGATAAAACAGCATATTGAGTCTTACAAGTGTGACTTAAACCAAAGTTTCTGGCTCCAGATCCCACAAACATAAGCACAGGAAAAAAAGAATGGAAAGAGACATAAAAGGCAAAAACAAATGCCACACTGCAAGAAAAATGCTCTAAATATCAAGCCCTTGTCCCCCCAAAAAAGTAAAGCAACAAAAACCACTAAAAGACTTTGAGACGAGTCTACATTCTTATTGTCAGTTGAGCAACATTTTCCATCTGAATACTGTTATTTAATTTATACTGTAATTTAATATTACAGTGCCCAGATGCCATTCAGGTGACAGAAGGGAGAAAGGGTTGGGTATAAAATTGAGACTATGGTGATAAGTGGGCCTCACCCAAGGCAACTTCTAATAAACCCCAGGGAAAAAACAGAGACAGGGTACCCAAGCCACATGAAAGCTTTTCTAATGTTAAGAACACAAAAATGACACTTGAGTACCTTTAGGCAGTTCACCTTAGTCTCAAGGCAGGTAACCTAGAAAATATTTTTGAATAGAATAACAGAGAATTAAAACATGTAAGTAATGGCAATATCAATAAAAAATAGGGTAGGGTATGTCTTATGTACAAACCTAAAACAAAAATCCTTCATGGTATTGACTGTGTCATATATTGGTACAAATTCCTCAATGTTATGTGTGATTGTGAGATGTATATAAATTTTACCAATAAAGAATTCAATTTAAAAAAAATAATCCTTCATGGTAAGACTTTTTTTTTTCTTTTTTTTTTGGTACCAGGGATTGAACTCAGACCCTTGTGCATCCAGGTTGGCGAGGTACCACTTGAGCTAAATCCCCAGCCCTATGGTAAGATTTTAAAAGATCTTTAAAGGGAAATTCTTATAAAACATTTCTCCGACCTACATAAAATTTCTTTAATAAGACTGAAAATACAAACTCTCTGGGTGAGGGAAAGGACAACTAGTTTTAATCAGGGGTCACTGATTTCAAACCTATAGGATGATGATAAGGAGGAGTAAGGAGCCAGAGCAAACTGTAGAATACTAGCTTCCCCTGAAGGGAAAAGAACTACTAAGCTACCTAATTGTTGTTATGCAGAAAGGTGGGCCCTGTCCAATTAAAAAACAAAACCTGAATGAATGCCTGGATGTTCATTTTCCAGTGATGTTTTATATAAAATTTCTCGGCAGCTAACACACACAAACAAGCATTTTAACGCTATAAGATAACACAGGGCTGAAGAAATGCTACCAGTGACTAGCTACTGAGCATCTATTTAGCAAACTATGCTTCAATGTGATAATGTGAGGCCATTTTCTGAGACTGTTAAAGAAGGTTATTTTTTAAAACGTGGAGGTGCTTCCTGCAACAAATGAGAACCACTGCCCCATGAAGACACTTCACCCACATTATGATTGTCTCTTCTGATATTGCAAAGAGGACAGGATTGGTCTGAAAAGAAAAGATTAGCCAGGACCTTCATCACTTTGTCCCTAGCAGAGTTCTCTCTTTTAGCAAGAGTGTAACGTGTGGGTCTCTGAGTGTATACATGCATATATGTGTTGCAAGATACCAAATTTATTTTTAAAAAGTAAATAAAAATCTGTGTTAAAGTCTGCTAACTGTAGGGCACATGAATCTACACGTGAGCCCTGCTCCATTTACTGTGCGTGTAGCAAAAGTGAACTGCAAATGATTTGTTCACCAGACACACAGGTTTACTAGGCAACCATTCTCTGGGGGAGCTTTCAGTAGTTCTCATCCCTCTTGGGCAAAAGAACCAGCTCAGCCTGACTTCTACACGTCTGGTTTATCGCCTTATGATCACCAACCCCTCCAAGCACTCAGGGTCTTAGGGTCTTAGGAACTCACAAACGACCTTCCTCACCAGCAGCAGCTGGTATTTTGGAAACAAGGTGCACATTCACTGGCGTGTGTGGCCTCTGGACTACTTTTAAGTGTTTTCTTCTCACAAGGAGTCAAGTGAATCGAGACTCCTTTATATAAATCTTTCCACGAAACAACTTGCTTATTGCCACACATGATTAATGAATGTTCACAGCGCGGGCAATGTCTCAGTGGCTGCTGAAGCCTTGCTGAGGCCAGCACAGCATACACAGAGCTGGGAGAGGATGCCAGTAATGTGATGATCGTTCAGGATGCTGGGTTTTAAGAGCAACTTTGACAAGCGTTAGAAGGGAAGGCACTTGGCTGAGACAGAAATTGGAACCATGACAAATGAAGAACACTGTAAGGAGCAACAGTCATGGGACACTTGAGCACTGCCTCTAAGACTTGAAGATCTGTCAAGAGACACACCAAAAAGCATAATTAAAATCACTACATAAAAGTTAATCTATTCTACAAGCATTTACTTTGTATCTCTGATATATTAAGGACTGTGCCAAAGGCAATAAACTCAAGGATGAGCTTTGTCACTGTAACGCTTAAACTAGGCCTTATTATAAGCATAAAGAACGAGGAGAGGGCAGATATTTCAAGGAGAAACTAAAAAATATTTAGGTGCCCTAAAGTCAGGCCACATAGGTGGCCAAGAGGTGTTTAGGGAAGAAAGCTGTCAATATGAGCATGACAGGTATGTAGAGTTCAAATAACCAGTCATACTAACACCAGCATTCTTTTGTAAAGTATTTCTATCTTAAAATTTTACTATCTCTATTTTATTTTATGGCTACCTTTTGATTTTATTTTGGAATATTATTTTCACCCTTTTCACAGATGAGAAAACTAAGCTCAGTTATCAGTGATTTGCCAGGATCATATCCTACAGTGAACCATTTATAAAACGTGGTCATCCAAAGAAGGGGGATTTTAGACGCCATCACTCACGAAACAGTGGACTCCTGTCCACAGGATCCCTGAAGAAGGTCATGGAAGGACTTTCAAAATGCAAACACCACTGGTGGTCTAGAAAGATCCCCACTGGGACCCCCAGAAAATTCACTCCTGTCTCCACCTACCTTCACTTCATTTTTTTTTCTCCTCTAGATATCATTTTTAGCCTTTTTTTCTCTTGAAAAAAACTAGCTCTTTCTTACCTCAGGACTGTTGAACTTCCTTCTATTTGGAACACTCTTGCCCATAACCTTCAGGTGGCCAGAGCTCCCTAGTCACTGACTCTATTCTGCAAACCTACTTTAATATACACCCTGCTTGTAGTATCCATCAAAGCTGCAATCTTACATGTGTATTAGTTGTATAAGTTAACTTTTCTCTCATGTATAAGGTCCTGACATCATGAGTACCCAGCACATGGAAGACACTTGAACTTCTCTTGATTACTGATCAAATCATACTGAGGGAAAAGAAACTTCTTTGTTATTTTTTTGTGTGTGCAACCAACCCACAAAATCAGACCTGGTGAAAGACAGTTAATTTTCTTGCACCCCTTGTACCTCTTGCAAGAAGACCAAACTACAAAAGCTAAATTAAAATCTCCCCTTGCTGGGGTGAATTTCTCCTCTCTCTCTCTCTCTCTCTCTCTCTCTCTCTCTCTCTCTCTCTCTCTCTCTCTCTCTCTCTCTCTCTTTGTCTCTCTCTCTCTCTCTGTCTCTCTCTGTCTCTCTCTGTCTCTCTGTCTCTCTGTCTCTCTCTGTCTCTCTCTCTCTCTCTCTCTCTCTCTCTCTCTCTCTCTCTCTGCCTACTGACTGGAGTCTCTAGATTTCAATTACCACAAATGTCAGCACAAGTAACAGTCACTCAAATTCCTTGGCTCTATAGAAAATGAAACCCAAGTCCACCAAGCCAGAAACACCTTCATGGATCTGGCTGTGTTCTGAAGCATTTCCTTAGAA
>PVIC010050868.1:0-12724 GCA_004025085.1 Thryonomys swinderianus
ACTTTTATTTTCAAGAACATAGAGATTTCAACTTAAGTTACTACTGAACATTTCTAATTTGGCTAAAATTAATTTTTTTAATATACCAAAGTTGCTGAAGATTTAGGAGTATTATAGTTTTCATACACTACTGGTGCAAATAACAAATGATATATCTCACTGAATAGTAACTTGTCAAGTTTTAAAGAATTTAAATATGGTCCAAACCTGCTTCTTCTATGTATTTATCTTAGCGGTATTTGTAATGACCCCCAAATGGAACAAACCTATATTTATTCATCAATAACATTTAAAAGATGAAAAAATGCTGAGTCATCGATATGAACGACTCAGAATAATAAAGAGAACAGAGTAAGATAAAAAGTATATGTATGGTTACATATATGAACTCAAGAAATCTAAAAGTGGCAGGTGGAGATTTTCATGCATTGGTCATGAGCGGGAATAGGAATGCACAATACTGGATACATTCACATATATATTTAGTATATTTATATCTGAAAAAGCTACTATAATTCATAGATTTACCTCTGTTAGCAGGTGGCTTTTCCCTATAGTGGTGAATCTAGACCAAGATAGAAATTTTAGCCTTAGGATTCTAGGGCGGTATACTCAGGAATCTACAAATATTTCATAATATATAAAAGTTTTATAAGATGAAAGAGGAGAATTGAAAAATTCTCAACATAAAGAAATTATAAATAACTAAGGAGATGAAAATGCAAGTTCCTGGACCAATATATATTTCACACCTGTATCTGATCATCATACTATAGCCATGTGCAATTATTATATGAATGTCTGGAAAAATGAAAGTGGCTGGAAGTGTCTGGAAAATGAAACCTTGCTCTTCTTTCTGATCTCTGCTGGCCAAGTTATTTTCTGTCTCTTCTATTTCTTCATCCTCCTTGTTATTTGAATCATTTCTCTCCTTTTCCCCCACAGTTCAAATCTTAATTAATGTTTTCTTCTATTTACAGTAGTTTTTCCTCATTCTGAGCTTCGTGCTTAGCTGGTTATCTTCTATATCCTTGAGAATTCAAGCCACCCCTGAAAATCAGACCTTCATATCCTATAATCACACGTGCTATAACAATGCAAAGAGATCCCTAGAGACCTTTGAACTTAACTGGGTACTGGAAAAAATGAAGCCTTCCCTCATAATCTGCCGAAGGCCTCACTACCCAAATTATGCCTCCGCTCTCAGCGGGGAGCCATTCTTTGGATAATGAGTGCTTGTTAGCCATTTTTCCTTTACACAGCGCTTGCTATGATCAGAAGTTCCGTTTGTGTATCATCAGCTTGCCCCTGCATAGCGAGGGTCTTACCTGTACGATGTGGGAACCAGCCTGTAAGTTGAGGTCAGACCTGAACAAGGGGTGACAAAAATAAAAAAGAGAGACACGGAAACAAGTTAAAACCTGGGGACTATGGGACTCATGTCTCCTTTCAACATAGGCCCCCAAATAATGGGCACACCTTGGCTTCATCCACTCATAGGAACGAGCAGTTAGAGTTCCACAGGATCCACTTGTCTCCCTCCGTCCCCGGTACCTCTCCAGGTAAACAACTTCACCTGAGGTGTTTTTACTTCTCCTGCCACGTCAGAGCACGCCCGTATGCCCTCTTTCTCCTTGGTGCCCACCAGCGAGGCCAATTAGGCCTGGTTCTTTCCAGCTGGTCTCCCATTATATGGGTGTACTAATTCCTGTTATTTTTGTTTTTTTGTTTTGTGGCCTTACCCGTCCTTAACCACATTTTGCATTACTATTTTCCCCGATTTAAAAAAAAGAGATTTATTGTACATATTTTACTTTATCTTATTATTTTTACTTCTCTGAAGTTGCTTCCTTTATTGTTTAAGGGATATGAATAAATTACAATCAGTGGTATAGTCACTGTCTTGCTTTCTCACTAATCCTTGTAATTATGTTTTTGAAATAAATGTCTTATTTTAGAATATGGATCTTCAGGAACCTTAGGAACATCTTACTGATAGTCATTTCAGAGCCGATTCACCTATTATTAACATTTTATATCAGCGTGATACCTATATCAGAGTGAATATCCACACTTAATTCAGACCTCCTCAGTTCGTGATGCTTTCTCTATGCCAGGCTGCCACCTGGGAGGCCTCACTTAAGCATCCTGCCTCCCTCAGGCTCATACTGGTCACCGTCATTTCTCTGACTAGTTTATTTACAGTTGCTTTACGTTTTCTTTATATTTTCAGTAGACTGTAAAACTCATGTGGCAATTTCCATGTTTGTCTTATTATTACCTCTTATTTTATTATTACTATGAGTTGATTATTAGTATGCAAATATTATTTAGCAACAGTATTTTATTTATTTATTTTTAAATTTTTATTATTATTATTATTTTTTTAGACAGGGTCTCGCTTTGTAGTTCAGGCTGGCTCTCAGCTCACTGTGTAGCCCAGGCAAGCCTCGAACTCAGCAATCCTCCTGTCTATGCCTCCCGAGTGGTGGGATGACAGGTGCGTGCCACCACGCCCAGCACTGTAGTATGTGGTATTGATTGCTGGTGGGTGTGAGTCTCCACGCCCAGCATTGTATGTGGTTACTGGGGATTGAACTCAGGACCTTGCACTTGTGAGGCAGGCGCTGGAACCACTGAGCTAACCCTCCGGCCCGCATCAATATTTTATTAACCATATGCTGCATATAAGAAATAATAAGAGTAATAGTTTATATTGATATATTTGTGAGTTTCTGATGTTATTCATCATTTAAAGTAAATCTGAAAGAAAGCAAAATTTTAGGGTATAAACATTGCCTATAATTTGAATATAAAATTTGTAAATTACTTTATCATATTGGAGATCAGGTTGAAGTTGATCATTCATTTTTCAAAGTGTTTGTTTCCTTTTGTTTAAACTTTCTATAAAAAAAAACACATGAACACACACACTCTCCAGGTAACATGCTTGAATATTTTATGCGCTATATTTAAAATTTGTGATATATTCACAAATGTGGTCCAAAGTGTACATTTTTCTATCACATCAAAAGAATTCCATTGTTTTCTTTTTGATGTGGAAATTTATGAACAGGTGAAATAATCAAATCTACATCTTCAAAAATACCATTTGTGAAAATGTACAGATTTTTGAGCCATTTTTTCCCTCCGAAAATAATGAACTATTTCTGGGAGCAAATCGCCAAACTGTCTGTGGTGTATCCATATAGAACTCCAGACTATAGAAGCAAGACTCCTGTAGATAACAAATTATTACAGTCAATAACAGCAAGTATCTGAGGAACATGAAGACAAGATGACTTCAATAAATCCTAGAGCACCTATTCTTGGTGAAAGTTTTGGAACATCAAATTTGTTATTAAAGCAATTCTCTTTTTATCTTCCACTGAGGTGAAAGAAAATTTAATCATTTTTCCAAAAATAATATCAGGTCAACTATTTAGGAAGTTACCATTTTGCTTATGGTCAAATTAGTGCAAAAGTGTATGTGGGATACTGGGTCAGGACTGTACAAAAGAATTTTGCAGAATTTATTAGAGATTTCTCTGGAGTAAGAAAATTCATATAAATAGAAATGATGGACAGAGGATAGATATAAATTAAATAAGCAAATTTAGTAGGATTATAAGTTTAGATGCTAGATAAACCATAGTGGCCATCTACACACTAAAGAGCTAAATGATCTAGTGGCTATTCAGTCTAAGAAGGTGTAAGTCTCAGAATAAAAAGAATCAAGAATGCAGTGCTGTCCAAGGCTGAAGGCCTGGAAGCCTCTAGAAAGTCACTGGTGTGAGACTGCGTTAAAAAGCAAAGAAGCTAGAGTCTGATGTCCACAGGCAATCCCAGCTGTACACTCACCCACTCTACCAGAATGAAACTTAAAATCAAGGACCAACTTCCTCCTACTCCCTCTCCTTTATCTTAATTTTACAAAGTGCAGGAAGACATATTTTGGTTTCCAAAGTAAGGAAAATCAATATAAATGCCCAGTAAAAACATTCCAGTTATCATGGGAAAAATCTTTACTATCTGTTTCTCTGACAAAGGGCTGTGATCTAGAATATATAAAGAACTTAAACAAATAAGTCCCCCCAAGTTTAAAGACCCAATTCAAAAATGGGCATCTGAAATGACCAAACATTTCTCAGAGGCAGAAGTTACTATCTGTTTCTCTGACAAAGGGCTGTGATCTAGAATATATAAAGAACTTAAACAAATAAGTCCCCCCAAGTTTAAAGACCCAATTCAAAAATGGTCATCTGAAATGACCAAACATTTCTCAGAGGCAGAAGTAAAAGCAGCCAAGAAGAATATGAAGAAATGCTCAACATCACTGGTCATTCAAGAGATGCAGATGAAAACAACACAGATTCCTCTCACTCCACAAAGAATGGCTGCTACTGCAAAATTAACCAGCAATAAATACTGGTGAGGCTGCAGGGAGACAGCAACACTCCTGCACTGTTGGTGGGATTGTAGACCTGTGTAACCATTATGGAGATCAGTGTGGAGATTCCTAAGAAAGCCAGGCTTGGAGGTCCCATTTGATCCTGGTATTCCCTTGCTAGGAATATACTCAAAAGAATGAAAAGAATCATATCATAAAGACATATGTGCACACATGTTCATAGCAGCTCAGTTTGTGATAGCCCAATCTTGGAAACAGCCCAGATGCCCATCAGCTGGAAACTGAATAAAGAAGTTGTGAGTTTTTGTTAAAATAAAATGGAGTGTTATTCTGCCATAAAGAATGACAAGTTTGAGTCATTTATGTGCAAATAGACACACCTTGAGGACACACTAATAATGAAATAAATAGGTCACAGATAGGTAAATACCATATCTTTTCTCTGGTATGAGAACCTGTAGATGTAAATGAGTTCTAGAATGTATGATAGATTTTGTGAAATAGGAAATACTCAAAGGGAAAGTGGTAGGGGGAATAAATACGATTTGAAAAGAAAAAGAAAGCACATGTATATAGGGGTGGGGTTTTTTCATTATCACCTCTGCACTAAGCCCTCATCTGGTCTTCTGTATCTCTCCTTTTCTTTTAAGGACACAGTCCTTAAATAAGATCATATGATTTTATTCAACCTTCCTTCAGTACAAATACAATTCATTGAACATTAGAAAGTAAGAGCACAGTCTAGTCCATAGTACCACTAAACTAGAGTCTAGTAAACAAAAAATAAAACAATAGTGAAATGATGGGTGACAAGGAAATGGATGGGGTAGGGAAAAAACAATAGATTAAAGGTTTAGTTAGAAAGCCATAGTGATTTTATTTTTTTGTATGTGTTTTCAGACTATTGAGTTAAAACATTTAAAGGTAATATAAAAAGATGTATTTAGATTTTCAAATAAAGTGCCCAACAATGAAATCAGCATTTCCTTCATGGCTCCTCTGTCTGCGGATAAATATAAAAAAGGGTAGATTCAAAATCTGGACTTCCTGAATGTGTCACCACTAGCCACATGTATACATTTAAATATGTTAATTAAATATGAGTTAATTAAAATTTGATAAAACCCTTTGTCTCAGTCGTTTTCTCATCACTGGGAGTGTAGGGTCTGACTCCCACATCTTAATGGAAGGAGATTTGTTGTATATTTTAAAATTATGGCTCCTATATTCATAAATGGCATGGTAGCAGTACTCGTAGAAGGAAAGCTGGTGGCTGGAAGGTAAAGAGGGAAATGAAGAGGCAGGAATGGAAATAAAATCTTACCAGTTTATGGCCCAGTGTTTCATCTCTTTGACTAGAACCCATCCCCCAACAGCAAGGGAGTCATATAGTGCCTGTGATTAAATCATGTTCCAAAATTCCTACCTTTGAGCCTGTGAGGGTTTGAGGAGGACACTGTCACTCTAAACCATAACCGTGTGCATCTAGTTCCCAAAAAACTCATGTGCATCTCTTTATGAAAAAGCATTTAATCTGTAAGTATTCACAGTTCCAGCACTGCTGACAAGTCTAAGTCCAAAGTCTCCTCTGACACTCAAGGCAAACTTATAGTGGTGATCCCCTGTTAAAATAAAAAAAGAAAGTTAAACACTACCAAAAGCAATAGCATGAGGCGAACCTTCTATGCCCAAAGAATGGAACTAAAGCAAAATCAGAGTGCAGCAGAGAAAACACCAAAACCTGTAGCTCTGTGTGCAGCCACCAGGGTGAGTCGTGATGAGGTGTGTGCTCCAAAGGGCTGAGGCAGTGCTTCTTCTACTTCATTGCCCCTTGTGGCTCTTATAGCCTCTCTCTTAGAATGGCTGGGCTCATTAATGATCTGGAGTTTTTGTGAGATATTCCATGTTCGGATTTTCTCCAGCCTCCTGGAGTCTACAGTGTACTTTTGGTTTCACTGTCACAGCTGGGTTCTCTGTTCTCTCAGGGAAACAGGGCCTGGCCTCTTTGGCTTTTTTCTGAAAACTAAGTGGAAACCTCCCTGACTTAATTCTTGCATTGTACATAACTATACAATCAGCACTATATGAGTAAAACCAAAGCCAGCTGCTCAATTGAACCATTGTCAAGCACCCTTGAATTATGCCTGCAGATGCTTTAGGTGCCTGGATGGTTGAGCTCCAGGAAACGTTTATAGCTAGCCCTGAGGGTGCAAAGGGTGGGATCTTCCTGACACCCTCTATGTTGCTAAGGCATCCTTGCTACTTTGCTGATACAAATACCTGATGTTGTCTTTTTAGTATTAATCATTTTAGCAATAAATCTCTGCTCTGCTCCAACGTTGCAAGCATTTACTTTATGGCAAGTGAACATCCTGTAAATGGGAATTTTGTTGCTGTTTATTAGTATAAGTCTCAGTAAGAGTAGGAAGCAATACCCATCCATGGTGTGGACAATGGCTGCCTTGAAATTTCTGCACCAGATCAGTTGGTTTGCCACTTTTTAAAATTAATTTTTATCATTAGTGGTATATTGTATATACACATCATGATCACACTCAATATTGGGAATTTGTAGCAGTATATGACACAATTTAATTCTCATTTTTTTCCCATTCCTCTACCCACCCCACAACTCCTATCCTCTAAATACATAAGCTTTGTTTCCCTTTTTTAAAATTACCATCTCATTTTTCTTTACCCCTTATTACTCACTCCTCCAACACATGTCTCCACAAAGTATCAGGACATGAGCAAAAGGAAGACAAATTTTCTATCAGAGCATGGCACAGATGGTGGTTAGCTCTTAGTCTTTGATTTCAGCTGAAACTCCCTGAGCCTGAATATTGCCATTTACATTTCTATCACAATTCTGATCTTGCGAGATGTGACCCTGCTCCCCCATCAAGTTTAGCTTACAACTTTCTGGGGCTTCTCTACCTGGCATCCTCACACCTTTTCCAAATTCTTTCTGCAAGGCTCCGAAACCCTATAATCAGGTATAGTCTCAGCCATGTTCCCACTTGCTATTCGAAAATCTGTCCTACTCACTGTCATCGTTGCTAAAACACAATACCTCAATCCACAATTTAAAGGAAGACAGGTTTATTTTGATGAAGATTTGAAACATCTCGGTCCATGCATGGCAATCTAAAAAGAAAACACATGATGGAAGGGGTTGGCATGGAAAAGAAACTCACACCAAAGCAGCCAGGAAGCAGAGAAGGAAGCAGGGACCTGGGATGGGCGATAGATGCCTCCAGGTTGTGTCCCGGGCGTGCGTCTCTTCTAAGTAGACTCCCACCTCCTAACCACAAGTGAGCAGTGTAACCCTTACCATTCAGTCGCCTTCCTGAAGCTCTACACATGATTGCATGGGGCCTTTGGGGAACATTCTTAATCTAAACCATAAAATTAAATTACACTAATTAAATTCAAGTGTTCTACAGTCAGGATCTACTGCATGTAAAATATCTCCTTAGAATATAGTCAGTTATACCCAACAAAAATTCATGATCTTTTCCATATTTTCATTGTTTCATTGTTTTTAAATCTGTCCAATAACAATATTTTTATCTTCAGAGTATAGACATTTTCATAGCAGTGACTGGATAGATAGAATCTCTGAGGTCGCTTTTTTTTTTTTTTTTTTGAGACAAGGTCTCACTTTGTATTCCAGCCTGGCCCTGAGCTCACTCTGTAACCCAGGAAAGCCTTGAACTCAGCAATCCTCCTGCCTCTGCCTCCTGAATTCTGGGATTACAAGTGTGAGCCACCACATGGGTTTTGTGGTATGTGGTATTGATTGCTGGTAGGCGTGAGTCACCACACCCGGCATTATTGTATGTGGTTACCACAATCTAGAAAAAGGTCTAGAAATTAACTTTGCCTCAAAGAAAATTTATCTTCAAATACCAGGGTCCAATATTTCACTTTACCTTCCACTATAGATTGCTGTTTCTGTAAGTACTAGAACAAAAATATCATGAAGTATAATAAAGAGCCAAGTTATTTCTAATGGGGAGAGTCTGTAATGAAGCTGACAGTGCCTCTTGGACTTGCAAACAGAGTAGGATGTCAAAAGGTACAAGTTTTGAAAAGGCAAGTGCATATATTTTTCATAATAATTCTGGCATCATTGTTGTATTACAGAACAGTAAAACTCAACTTTGGCCGGCTGATAAAATCACCTAGGGACCTTTAAAAATAGACATCAGGGGTTCTCTAAGAGAATGATTTGATTGATCTTAGGAGAACTTTGGTCATTTTAGGAACACTCTGGGTAAATCTCATGAGCAGCCAAGATTGAGAACAATTTCTGTAAATGATCAAGATATAACATATGCAAGGGGAAAGATGGCTATTTTATAAGGGTAGTGTAACTGTTCCTATGCATGAGATAGTTTTACTCATATGACTTTATGACAATTTGATATAATCTATTCACTTGTAGATTAAGGGAAAATAAAAATAAGTGTGTTGCCTTATGTAATACACAAATGAGGTTCCTCATGCCGTATGTGTTCAATAGAAGTTAAAGGAAAAGAATTAATATTTGTTGAGAAATTAATATAAATTTAAGGTACATATAGGACTATATATGGGTAATCTTCATTTGTCCTCATATAATTCTCTTCAAATTGACATCTTTATATTCCACAAAAGAATTTTATGCAAGTGTATGTGTCAACACTGAAGTATAAAACACTGAAGTGCAAATATTATACATATAATCACTGTTTCTAAGACAGTATTATGAGAGCTCTTTGTTTTCTAAGTGGAGAACATAGTTTGTGCTATAACAGTCTGACATAGCCTCTTCCAACCAAAGGTCAGATATTGAAAACCACACAGAATCATTACCTCACCACACTGAGGTAGTGAGTATTGTCAAGTCAGCATTCACAGGAGTAGATCACTGGTTACAATCGTCTCAAGCATGACTCACTCCAAAAGGAAAGGCATCTGAACAGTAGAGAACAAAACATAAAGAAGCATTACAGATCTTGGGGAATGACATTATCTGAACACACTGTAGGGGTCTATCTCCAAGATCTTTTGGGTTTTGACTTCCGCTCATTCTTCAAGTCAGTCTCTTGCTGCTATCTTTGCTCTGCACTCAGAACACACAAGTCCCCTTCTTGGTTGATAGATACCCAATGCTGTTTCTTCCTGTAGCCACACTTTACATGTTCATCATCTGGACACATTCCCAACTCCTTTACTATACAGGCTCCTTTTGGTTTTTCATTGGTGTCTCTTTGCATTAAATAATAAATTACAAGTTTAGGTTATATACTGTAGTGGTTTTCATGTATGATCCCTTAAGACTTAATTTGTTTAGTTCATCATTGTGCATCAAGCACCTATTTGATTCTCATATCCACAAATACTTGCTTACTCAATACAAAAGAATGTAAAAATACAACTCTAAAATATGTACTATAGTGGAAACCAATCTAGCAATTGCAATATAGCTTCCAGGAGCAGGTCTTTGTGCAGATTGTTGATGGGCTGTGTGAATGTGATGCAGAGAGTAATGCAACATTCAAATTCTCTTTTAGCTATCACCAAAAATTCAATTAAAATATAAATTATTAAAATAACAGAATGCTATTGAAAGATCTTTGACCAAAATAGTTACTACTGAATGATTTGCATCAAACATGGAAAATTACAGGTTCCCTTATTAGAAGATAATAGAATGATTGTAAAATATTCAAAAGAAGCAAAATGACAACATACAAAATTGGATATGAAATTGGGAAATGACTAGTGTTTTATAATGGTGATATTTGTTTTAAAATAAATATTAAGTATGTTTGCTAAATAATCCAATTCATAAATATTAAAAAGCATACCCAAGTCTTAAATAAAAATGGGGTGGAACTGATTTACAACCTCCATGGAAGACTGTCATGAATAACTGTTTCTCCAGTGCCATCTCACGTGCCTGCATTTGTCATATGCATAATTTAGACTGTAAAAGTGACATAAAGGAAGACAGTTATAAAGCAACAATACATCTGTTATAAAATAAGAATGTCATACATCAAGAGGTCAGATCAAGAGGGATGATCCTCCTGATAGGAGAAAGAATATTAACTGTGGAAATTATGTTAATTACTTGCAAATGTCATTTATTCAGTGTGTTCATGCTATATTAGTGAAGGCAACATTGATTATAACTTAATGGTTACTTGGACAAATACATGTTATACTGTTTGGAAGAATTAAATCTTTTAAATAAGAGCATGTTTGGTTTTTTTTTAAATTTAGGTACTATATTAGTTATTAAAGATGTAAATAAGTTAAGGTTACAGAGCTTCGGTTAAGAAGGACAATGTTAATTCTTGCTTGTTGGAGTGTGTCATTTCTCAGTAAAAGAAATAGTTAAAATGATGGGTGTATAAAGAAAAGAAACAAGAATGGATGGACATTATAAATGAGTCTTGAGCCAGAGATTTAGCTCAGTGGTTCCAGCGCCTGCCTCGCAAGCGCAAGGCCCTGAGTTCCATCCTGGTAACCACACACATTGCTGGGCATGGAGACTCACGCCCACCAGCAATCAATACCACATACCACAGTGTTGGGCGTGGTGGCTCACGCCTGAATCCCAGCACTCAGGAGGCAGAGAGAGTAGGATTGCTGAGTTCAAGGCTTGCCTGGGCTACATAATGAGCTCATAGCCAGCCTGAACTGTAAAGCAAGACCCTGTATCAAAAAAAAAATCCATAGGTCAATATAAAATGATGACATACCTAATTACACATTAGCGTTTTTCAAGTGTTATCATTCACAAGTACCACCTATAAGGCACGTAGTTTCTGATAGTACCATGAATTATTTTCTGATGTGTATAAATAAAAAGACATAGGATTTTGTGATATTGTTTTTTTTTTTTTTTTTGAGACAGGTCTCTCTTTGTAGTTCAGGCTGGCTCTGAGCTCACTATGTAGCGTAGGCAAGCCTCAAACTCAGCAATCCTCCTGTCTCTGCCTCCTGAGTGCTGGGATTACAGGCAGGAGCCACCACGCCCGGCACTGTGGTATGTGGTATTGATGGCTGGTGGGCTTGAGTCTCCATGCCCAGCATTGTATGTGGTTACTGGGGATCGAACTCAGGACCTTGCGCTTTGGAGGCAGACGCCAGAACCACTGAGCTAACCCTCTGGCCCTGTGAGATTGTTTTAATATCTCAGCAATGCCAGGAAAAGACTTACCTCACTGTGGCGATCCACTTTTCCATCCTAACTAATCATCAGGTAGGCAAGAAATTAATAGAGAGATGAAACTCTGCATGGCACATGTTTTAAGAATGTTGTTTCTCTTGAATTATTTTAATATTTTAAAATTCTAATGTCTTAGCTAATTTTGTTGCTAAGATAAAATTCTCAACACCTAAAGTTAAAGGTTCATTTAACTTACAGTTTAAAGAGGTTTCAGTTCATAATCCACTGACTGCAAGGAGGGAGAGGTGTCATGGCTGACAGGAGAAACAGTTTATGGTGGGCAGAAAGCAAAAAAGCAGCAAGGGAAGGACCTTCTCAGCATATTTCTGCACCTTTCATTTTGTATCTAGGCTCGCAGAATTAGGGTACTATCAAAGCAAGAAGTGGTGTGGTTTAATTATCATACACCCTTATCTCAGCATCACACATTTCAGATACAGCCACCTCTGAAGAAGCCCCACCTATGACTGTGTGAGGCTTTGGAGGGACATCTAGGCACAATCCATAACATCTGGTTTTACACCATAAATAAAATAAGATTAGGAATTTGGATTGTGTAAACCTATAGAAGTAAATATTTGTTGAACTGTTACTACATTTGAGAGTCTTTGTTGGATCCTGGAGATAGGGACAAATGCTATGAGAACACAGATGTAGCTATATAGCTAATGGTTGAATTCATATCTTTACATGAAGAAGTAAATTTTAATATAACATATTGATAAGGTTCAAAGAGAACTTTGCCATTTATGAAATGTTAACTTATTCATTGTTTACGAAGTTTATTTCATGGAATACTAATTTTAACAAATGTCTCAGTCCCTATCGAATAAGGCAAAGTTTTGACTATATTTTTGGCTTGCTATTTTAAGAAGTTGTCATCATCGATTCACACCGAATTCTCCTCCTAGCAGTTCCTGATGCATATTCTTTGAACACTTTTAACAATCTCTCATGAATTAAATAAACTCATTCAGTAATATTCAACAAAACATTTACTTAATATATATTAGATATATTTTTTCAACATTTGTTCAAATTTTTTATATCAACTTGTTGAGTCAAATAAGTGATAAGTAGATACT
>PVIC010050869.1:0-12661 GCA_004025085.1 Thryonomys swinderianus
TACCCATATCCCTACCCACTCCCCCCTCCTCCCCCCTTTATACATGCTCTTTTATTTTCTTTCTGTATCATATTTATTCCTTCCCCTCATCACATTCCCACACCAAGTTTCCTATAGAAATATTCCACTCTATAAAAGCTGTCCTACTTTCTAGAACTCATTTGCATCTACAGGTGTTCGTGCCAAAGAGAAGATCCAGGAATTGTCTATCTGTGATCTATTGAATTCACTTATTAGTATATCCTCCAGATGTCTCCATTTGCACCTAAATGGATCTATCTTGTCATTCTTTATGGCAGAGTAATACTCCATAAAGAAGATGTGGGGTTTTTTCTACTTATTTTTTTTAACTTTTATTTTATATTTTTAATGATATGGGGGACTGAACTCAGGGAATGCTGAGCTATATCCCCAAATGCTTTTTATAATTTTGAATCACCCTAAGTTGCTCAGACTGACCTCAAACTTTCCATCTTCCTGCCTCAGCCTCCTGAATAGCTAGGATTACACATGTGCATCACCATGTCTGGATCCTACTTCCTCTGGTCACCTGACGTATTAAGTTTTGCCTGAAACTATTTGAAATTTTCCTTGGCAGCTTTTTCAGTTTAAGTTATGACTTAGGGCAGTGTACCACATAGGGACTAGCTGAAATCAAGAATTTGAACATGCTCTTAGAAGCTTGACCATTCATAATGTTTCTCTGTCAACAGAAGCCTCTGCCTGTGTGTGAAATCCTCTAAGACCAACAAGAATTACATACCAGTCCATCTACTTTGGCCCATTAGCTTCCCTCTGTTTTTTTCTGCTTCCCTCCTTCCTTCCTTCCATCCATCCATGCATCCAGTCTTCTATCCTTTTTTTGTTCCTTCCTTCATTAAGAGGAAAGCTTGCAGCAAGGTCTTGTTTCACTGTATAAGCTGGGCTTGAACTCATGGTCCTGCCCCTTCAGACTCCTAAGTACAATACTGAAATTACATCAGGCATCATTCCCAGTTTCCACCTCCCTTTTAATGACCCACTAATTTAATGTGAAAGTCAAAAGGGAGAAAGCAAGAAAGTAAATTATGAGTTCCAAGCATTTTCATCTATTTCAGATGACTTGGTGGTAGAGGTCACTTTTCTTGACAAGTGCATAAACTCAGGACCAGGAATCCTCCAAACCATGCAGTTCCATGAAAGTGTCTGAGTAGAATAAAGTCATAGCTCCTCAACATTCACATCCCACTATCTCTGTGCCCTTTCATTTAGGAACAGGCATGTATGGTGTGCATGCCTGTAAGCCTACCTACTCCAGAGGCCGATGCAGGAGGATCACAAGTTTGAGCCTAGCCTGTCGATTTTGCAAGACCCTGACTCAAAATGAAATAAAAAGGGCTAGGGATATAGTTCAGTTGCAGAGGTCTTGCCTAACATGGGCAAGGCCCTAGATTCAGTCTCAAGTACCATGAAACAATCAATCAGGCAAGAAACACTTTGACCCTATGACTCAAAGTAGAAATGTTTCTTTCTTCCTCCACTATCTTAAGTACATTTTACACACCATGTCAGTTATTTTGACTGAATCCTTCTGAATCCCCCAAATGCCTACAGAATAAAATCCAGTAAGTTGACAATGTGGTTTCCATGATCTATTCCCAATTCAAAATTCTCTACCCTGACCACATATCAACTTCCCACAGTCTAAATGGCTTGTTTCCCAGAAAGGTCATATATGCAAAACTCCACATATTTACTCATTCTACTCCATCAGTCTGTAAGAGCATCTTCCACATCTTTTTCAGAGAGTAACATCAAAGTCCTTCTTCAAACCCCAGTTCAGGGAGGGCTTTACTGATGCCCACCCAGGCAAAAGTTAATTAAGCTCTCCTAGTGCACTTATGTTCTGCTCATTCTTCTCACTGGTATTTATTGTATTGCCCAGTTTCCCATAAAAATGTTTCCTCATTTGTACTTTCCCTACCATTCTAACTTTTCTTCTGTTCCTTTTCATGTGTTATATATTCCAGTCTCTCTTTTTCTTTTTCTTTTTTTAAGACAGGGTCTCACTTTGTAATTCAGGCTGGCCCTGAGTTCATTATATACCCCAGGCAAACCCTGAACTCAGCAATCCTCCTGCTTCTGCCTCCCGAGTGCTGGGATTATAGGCATGGGCCACCATACCCAGCATTTCAGTATATGGTACTAATTGCTGGTGGATGTGAGCCACCAAGCCCAGTACTGTTGTATATGGTTACCGGGGATCAAACCAGGGACCTTGTGCTTGTTAGGCAGGTGCAGGAACCACTGAGCTAAATCTCCAGCAGCTATTTTCAAGTCTTGTTAAACTCTCGTCCATCATTTATCTGAGATTCTGAACATCTCCTTTCTATACCTCTGGGTGGGCCAGCATGTATTCCTTAAGACTCAATTCAAATACCAATGGCCCTGTGTGTTTTCTTTATAACCGTCTTCCCGTAGGTAAAATTAGGAATCTCTTAACCATGGTAGCCACCCTTCTATATACATCTTCTGTGACAGTTCATTGTCATACTTCAAGTTATACTAAAAAGCTACAGTAATAAAAACAGCATGGTACTGGCACAAACACAGACATGTTGACCACTGGAATAGGACAGACAACCCCAAGTACTTTCAAACCATTTGATTTTTGACTGAGGAGAAAAAAATCACCTCTTTACCAAGCACTAGTAGGAAAACTGGTTATCCACATGCAGAAGGATTCATCTAGAACTGTATCTCTACTAAAGTCTATACTAAATTAAAAGCAAAATGAATCTAAGACCTAGATATAAAAATAGATACTGAATCTGCTAGAAGATATAATAGGTAAAACTATTTAAAAGAAGTATTCATAGCCAAGGATTTTCTGAGCAAAACCCCAACTGCACAAGAAATAATACCAAGAATCAACAAACAGAATATATCAAATTTAAAAGCTCCAATACAGCAAAGGAAACAACCAACAGAGTGATTAGACAACCTACAGAATGGGGGAAAAATGTTTGCTAACTACCCCTCAGACAGAGGACAAATATCTAGAATATAGAGAGAATTAAAAATAATTCAATCCACCAAATAAAAGACCCAATTTAAAAAATGGTCAATGCAATGAAGAGACATGTCTCAAAAGAAATATGAGCCAGGGCTGCTAGCACACGCCTGTGATATCAGCACCTGAGAAGCTGAGTGAGGCAGGAGGATTGCTGAGTTTGAAGCCAGTCTGGGATACACAGGGAGTTCAAGGCCAACTGAACTACACAGCAAGACCATCTTTTTTTTTGCTTTTTGGAGACAGGGTCTCGCTTTGTAGTTCAGGCTGGCCCTGAGCTCACTATGGTGCCCAGGCAAGCCACCACGAACTCAGCAATCCTCCTGTCTCTGCCTCCCGAGTACTGGGATTACAGGCATGAGCCACCACGTCCGGCATTAGCAAGACCATCTTTAAAAAGAAGAAGAAGGAGAAGGAGAAGGAGAAGAAGAAGGAGGAGAAGAAATATGAACAACAAATGAGTATGTGAAAAAATGTTCAGCATCTTTGGCTATTAAATGCAAATCAAAATAACACTGAAAAAAAACCACTGAAATTACATCTTCCTCCACTAAGAAATGGCTATCACCAAGGACTTAAGAAAGCAAATGCAGGTGAGATTGTGGGGGAAAGGAACTCTTCTTCATTGTCATTGGAAATGTAAACTAGTGCAGCCACTATGAAAATCAATATGGAGATTCCTCAGAAAACTAAAGAGAGAATTCTATTTGATCCAGGTATTCCTCTGTCAGGTATCTCCCCAAAAGAAAAGTATCATGTTACAGTGACACATGCATACCTATATTTAGAGCAATACAATTTACAATAATTTATGGAAGTGGCCAGTATGTCCATCAACAGATGGGTGAATGAAGGAAATGCCATATACATATGTATGTATTGCTCAGCCATAAAGAAGGATAAATTTGAGTCATGTATAGGAAAATAGATGGATTTTGATATCATGATAGTAAATACTACATGGTTTCTCTAATATGAGAGACCCAAGTTATAAATAATTTTTAAAAATAAAAGAGAGATGGTAGGAAACAGGGAAATAGATTCTATGGAGTTGAGAAAGAGGGGAGGTACAAAGGGGGAAGTAGTAACAGTCCATATGTATATGAAGCAATTCCCCAAGATGAATGTAATTATTACATTTTGTGAGCACATACTAATTCAAAAAAATTTAAACTTCTATACTTTGCTTCATATTAATTATGATAGCTATTAAGAAGCAAAAACAAATGTTAGAAAGTATGTAAAGAAATTGAAACCCCAGAGCAGTGTTAGTCGAAATGTAAAACTGTGTAACTACTATGGAAAATGAGGTGATGATCCCTCAAAAAATTAGGATTACTACATATTACAGCAATTCTGGGCATATACCCAAAGAAATGAAAACAGGACATCAAACAGATAGCTGTGTACCTATATTCATAGCAGCATTATCTCTAATGGTGGAAAAGTGGAAGCTACCCAAATGTCCACTGACAAATGAATGGATGAATAAAATGCAATACAAATACAATGGAATATTATTCAGCCATTAAAATTAAGGGGATTTTGACACATGCTCCAACATGGCTGACCTCCTGAGAACATTATGCTAACTAAAACAAGTCAATCACAAATGGACAAATGTAATTCCACTTATATGAGGTATAAGAACCATCACATTTACATCACAGGGACATAAAGTAGAATGGTGGATGTCAGAGACTACAGGGGGCAACCAAATGGCAGTTAGAATGTAATGGGTACGGAGTTTCAGTGGGAAAAGATGAAAAAGTTCCAGACATGGATGGTGGGGATGATTTTAGAATACTATGAATATACTTCATACCTCAGAATTCTATACTTAAAAATGGCTAAAATTATGTTTTATATATATTTTACCATTACATTTAAAATAAAGCAATAAACAACTGTTATATTTCCAAGAACAAAAGCATAAAAGTAAAAAAGATAAACCATAGAATCAGACAAAATATTTACAAGTAGCCCTGGGATTTAGTTCAATGGTTCTGGTGTCTGCTTGGCAAGCGCAAGGTCCTACTGTGTAACTACTATGTAACTACTATGTTTGATCCCCAGGACCACATACCACCGTACTGGGCATGGAGGCTCACGCCTGTAATCCCAGCACTTGGGAGGCAGAGGTAGGAGGATTGCCTCAAGTTCAAGGCTAGTTTGGGCTACATAATGAGTTCAGGGTCACCCTGAACTACAAAAAGTGAGACCCTGTGTCTCAAAAAAACTAAAAAAAAAAACAAAAAACTAAAAAAAACCCTTAAAATTACAAGTAACATATTGCATAAGACATTTATATCCAGAATATATGAAGAACTCATAACTTAACAAAAAGATAAAGTCAGTTTAAAATTGTGTAAAGGATTTGAAAAGATATTACTCCCCCCAAAATATTACAATGGCCAGTACACCTGTGAGAATATGCTCAATATAATCAGTCACTATGAACATGCAAATCAAACCAATGAGATACCACTTCATATCCACTAGTTTTTTTTGTTTTTGTTTTTGTTTTTGAGACAGGGTCTCGCTTTGTAGTTCAGGCTGGCTATGAGCTCTCTATGTGGTCCAGGCAAGCCTTGAACTCAGCAATCCCCCTGTCTCTGCCTCCCAAGTGCTGAGATTATAGGCCACCACGCCTGGCACTGTGGTATGTGGTATGTAGTATTGATGGCTTGTGGGCGTGAGTTTCCACGCCCAGCATTGTATGTGGTTACCAGGGATCAAACTCAGGACCTTGTGCTTGCAAGGCAGGCGCCAAAACCACTAGCCTCTAGCCCTCCACTAGGCTTTTGTTTTTTATTTTTTGGAGACAGTGTCTCACTTTTTGTAGTTCAGACTAACGCTGAACTCACTATGTAGCCCAAACTAGCCTTGAAGTTGAAGCAATCCTCCCGCCTCTCCCTCCCAAGTGCTGGGATTATAGGCATGAGCCACCACACCTGGCCATTTCCACTAGCTAGTGTCATCAAAAATGACAGAGAATTCTAAGTACAGGTGAGGACACGGAGAAATTAGAACCCTCATGTATTGCTGGTGGGAATGTATAAGAGTAGAACCATTTTGGAAAACTGCCTGATAGCTCTTCAAAGTGTTAGACAGAAAGTGCCCACATGTCCCACCAATTATCAAGAAAAAAGAAAGCAGATATTTACAAAAAAGCTTGTACTTAAATGTTCATAGCAGCATTATTCATAAAAACCAAAAGTAGCCCTAACAATCACCCAAATGATCAACAATTGACAATGAAATAAAATATCCATCTAATGAAATATTCATCCACGAAAAGTAATGAAGTACTAATATATGCTATACCATTAGTAAACCTTAAAAACATTATGCTAGGCAAAAAGAAATGACATAAAGTATCATGAAACCGTTTATATAAAATATGTACAAGGGATGTGGGTAAAAATGAGAATTGAACTGTGTCACATACTGGTACAAATTCCCCAATGCTGTGTGTGATTGTGAGCTGTATATAAAATGTACCAATAAAGAATTCAATTTTAAAAATATGTACAATATATAAATCCATAGAAATGAAGTAGATTAGCGGTTGTTAAAAGCTGAAGGAAAAGGGGAGTGACTGCTAATGGGTTAGGAGTTTCTTATAGGATATGGAAACGTTTCTGAATCAGAAAATGGTAATGGCTGCATAATTATGTAACTACACAAAAAAGATACTCAACTACCCACTTCTTAAGAGACTAAGGGCAGAGCTGAAGATTTAGCTCAGTGCTTGTGGCACCTGCTGAGCAAGTACAAAGTCTCTGGTTTGATCCCTGGTAACCACATATGGTGACTCATGCCCCCCAGCAATCAGTACCACATATCACAGTGCCTGGCATGGTGGCTCACGCCTGTAATCCCAGCACTCGGGGGGCAGAGGCAGGAGGATTGCTAAATTTGAGGCTTGCTGGGGCTACATAGTGAGCTCAGGGCCAGCCTGAACAACAAAGCGAGACTCTGTCTCAAAAAAAAAAAAAATAGAGAAAAAGACTAAGGGCAAATTTCATGGTATGTGAATTATAACTCATTAAAGCTGTTAAATAAAAAGAAGTGATTGCTAACTTGTGTCACTGCTGACTGAGAGCTGAAAATGAACCATTAGTGTGGCATAATGGCAATCATCTGATGGCCTTGACAAAAGCTACTCTGTGGGGGGGGGGTAAGAAGAACTGAATTTTACAGAATGTACATGAGAGTAGTTGAGATAGTACCTGGCACATTCCAAAAACAAAACAAAAGATGAAAACTAGAATTCATTAGTTTTTCCACCTAATACCTTGCCCTATGGGTAACCACCAACAGTCACATTCCACACAGTGGTATATGGTCAACAACAGACTACATATTCAATGATACATATATGTCATATAGCCTCTGGTGAGTGTTTTAGAGATGAGTGCCCAAACCCACTTATTTATTGCAAAGTGCCAACACTGCAATTAAACCTGAATACTGAGAATTTAGTTTAGGAAAAAAAAACCCTTCATGCATTAAAATCCTTTGTCTTAGAAGAAAAATAGCACATGTGCTGTAGGTTCACATCACTGATCTAGGTGATCTATATGATCTAGATTTGTGTATGTGTATTTGATGGTCACATGAAACAAAATCACTTAAGGATGCATTTCTCAAAATGTATCCTTTATAATTTCTTTTTTATACAAGTGAAAACATTTTACAAATATACTGCTTTGTCTCTATTTTTTTTTACATACCAACATATTTAGTGTTTTTTTTCCATTTCATAAAGAGGTACCTTGCACTTTTTATGGCTACATGGTACTGTATTCCACTGTGTGAACATGCTGATAATTTATTTAACCAGTATTTCAGTATTTAATGAATAGATTGGTTTCAATCCTTATTATTAAAAACAATGCTTCAAAACAAGCCTTACATATATGTCACTTCTACATGTGAAAATGTGTCTGCAGGATTCATTTATGGAAGTGGGGGTGAGGGCTCACGAGGCATATATATTTTGATGAATTTGCCAATCGCTTTCCTTACAGGTTGCACCATCTACATTCCCATCCTGGCAGCACTGAATGAGTGCCTGTTCCCTCACACCTTTGCCAACACAGTATGCTTCACAATTTTAGCTTTGCCTTAGAAAATTAACCAGGTTATATGCAAAAGGGGACAACCCCATTTACATTTAAAAACTTGATGAATATAGCATATGCTCTTTGGATGAATTTAATTTTGATTAGGAGAAGAGATTTAAAACTACGTATCTCCATACAATCTAGAAAAGAGTTCTCTCATTTCCTATAGTGAAAACACATTCCAAGTAACTAATTTAGGCTGATTCAAGGTGGACCTCCCCTACCACTTTGATAAACCCACCACCATGTCAGGCCCCGTGCTGTCCCAGTGAGTCTACACTGAGACAGCTGGGGGCCTGTTAGATAGAGACAGAATACCTGAGACCATGTCTTCTACTGAGAGATGGTTTGCCTTCTGTACTAGCTCGTATAAAAGTTTTTTCTGCCTCAGCCTTTTTTCTCGTAGAACATTCTTAAAATTGTTGATGCATTTGTTGAGGTAAATGGTCTCTGCACACACTTGCTCTAGACTTAGTCTGCCTTGCTTGGGCGATTCAGGCCTGGAAGAAGTCTCGTTCCCAAGACACGAGGGTGGACCAATACTGGGCAATGAACACATAAGAGGTGAGTTATTAGAAGCAAGAGAGAAGTTGCTTGGGTCTTGAGGGGTGTGGTCACCTCGGACAGGGATGCTCACTCCACCTGAGACCATGCTGAGCAAGCTCTCACTCCCTTGGCTTCCCGGGCTCTCCACAGAACAATCCTGGGCACCACTTGAACTCACTGTTCCAAGAAGCCGATCACTAGTCTCTGACTGGGAACCACTTTCATTGCTTTCCAGGTCCTCAAGACTGATGGACCCACTGTTTTCCCGCTTCTGAAACACCCCCTGAAGAGCTGAACGAAAATGGTGAATTGCTCGGCCCAGTTTAGTTGTATAAAACTTGATTTCCACATCCTCCTCCTCCTCCTGCAAGCTACCCAAAACACAAGAGGACTTGTCAAAGACATCCTTAAGGACCTGAGCAGCACATTCCTCCTCTTCATTCAAGTCAATATGAACCATATTACTGAAAGTTTCAGGCCCTATGATCATTTCCTCCACCATGCTATCAGAGCCCAGAGTTGCAACCCTTCTAGACTTGTCTGCCAAAAGGTCTTCTAGCTGCTTAGAACTGAGAACATCAAGCCCAGCTTCACAGCCTAGAAGCTTGTCTTCTGCATTTGTTCTTTCTGTCTTTAGCAAACCAGGCAGTGACAGGCAGCTGCTGGCCTCACTTTTACTGCTGCCATCATTTTTTGGCTTTGCTACTTTACATATTTCAAGTTCTTGGCTACACCTTTTGGAAAACTGAGATTTCTCAGTATGTTCCTCTTTTGAGATTAACATTAGGGAAGGTTCTTTAAGTTGGTGAAGAGAAGACAGGGATGTCTTTTTCCCTGCTAGGTTAGCACAACTGCCATTGGTAACCTGGGATGTTCCTGATGTTCCTTTTACTTCAGCCTCTGGCTTAAACTTATCACTTTCCTTTGGCAAATTGTTCTTGAGTTGGAAGCAAAGACTTTGCTGCTCAGGAACCTGCTGTTCTCCCTGTTGATTCTGAGCCCTCATTTGATGTGAACCTGTTATGGATCCTCTGTCTCCTGCTTTCATCTGAAGAACAGGTTTTTCCTGGTTTAAAGAATTCCCATTATTTTGAAGTTGCTGCAAAAATGATATAGTCTCCTTTTGTAGATTCTTACAGCTCTGTGACCAGCTTGGTTCTCTAGTGGCAACTTGAACTCCCATACTCTGCAAGAGGATAGACTTCTGTAAGATAAAGTCTCTGTGTTCACGATGTGCAAGTCTTACCACAGTAGGTCTGGGAGCAGGGTCCTTACCTGCTCTATAAGCCTCTTTGATGTACCTGCTGCACTGTATGCCATTGACACAAAGAAGTCTGGTTAAAAAGCTGTCCACCAATTCCACAGTATTTTCCCCTTCTTGTTCAGGAAGACCATACAGGTAAAGAATGGCTTCCTCATTGGGTCTTTCCACACAGGGCTCTGGAAGCTTTTCCCTCTCACACGTCTTAGTCAGAGAGCTGCTGCCCACATGCAAACCTTCTATTTCACTCAGTACAGAATCAACACAGCTTGACACTTCATCCACTGACCCACGGACTTGACTCAAGTGCTGCTGCAGCTCAGCAATCTCAGTCTGGAGACGGCTGATGCCTTGTAGCTCTCTGATGATATATTCTACTACATCCCCTAAAGGCTCTCGCTGTTCACGGCTACAGCTCTGGCCACAGCCTGCAGACAAAAGGGAGCTGCCTTGGCTCCTCTCTGAGTGCTGCTGACAGCTCGTGGTAATGCTGGCAGATGAAAGGTCCTGAGAAGCAGACTCGGCAACACTGGAGGTGGAGCCCAGAGGAAGCTGTCTGTTGTCTTGCTGTCCAAAGCTGCAAAGCTGGACCAGATCCCCATCTTTATCTCTACCAGTGACTGAGGCTGACCCATAGCAAGGAAGGAGGGAGTTGTCCTCTGGTAAGGATCCAGCAGGGCCTGAGGACTTGTTCTTGATGCTACATACAGTCTCTGCCTTAACTTCCTCTGGAGAAAGCTTGGAGGAGGGTCCTAAGGTGACCATGTCTTCTTCCTCTGACTCTTGCAACAATCGCTTCATTTCTCACTCAAGGTTTAGAAGGGTTGGTTCTGTTTCTTCCCCTTATATATTGCCAGAGTGCTTAACAGAGATTGCCTTGGGTGGCAATAGCCTGTCCTGCTCTTTTCAGTCTGTTTCTAGTAATTATTGTTGGCTGATACCTTGGGCTTAGCCCATAGTGCTGCCTGGAATGGCCTGATGTGTGGCCTCCAAAACTGGCACATGGCCCTGGATCCTGGGTTGAGGCTTATCCTGTAGCTAGTAGAAAAGGAAAACAGTGCACTCAGATCAGAAAGAATCAAGTAATTTTAATCTAAATCAAGCATCAAGTAAGAATAAGAACATAACCTTCTAAGACTGTAAGAATCAACCCTAACTTGCCTTTCCAATGTTGGCCTAAAAGGCTATAGCCAACCTGGTCTCTTTCTGTGCTTTCCTTTATAATATGGATGAATAAAACAAGTCTTCTGTATTCTAGGCAAGTACCAAAAGCATCAGTCATCACAACTGAGACAAGGTTTTGGGAGGTGGATTAGATAAAGTCAGTGAGTGACTCTGTATTCAAATCTTCACAAAATTCAGCACTAGGGTATGGCTCGGGAACGAACAAAGGCAAGCTTAACCATCATAGCTTAAATCACATACACAGTGAAAGACAAGACATGGAATATTTCCTGTACATTTTGTTGTTCTGGTAAAGATTTAGCTATCCAGTGGTTCATCCCTACTTGTGTGCATCACACAAAGGGTTTCCCTTTGTTTACTTGTAACAACCTTTCGTTTTGAAAAAGAACCATAGAAAGTACATTAAATTTGGAGGAAAAAGCAGTTTTATGCGTAATTCCATATGGGCACAGTCACTGTCCAGAACTCGGGTGGCATTTAGCATGTTAGGGCCCAGGCAGCCAAAGGTGTACAACTAAGGAGGAAGGAGGCTCAGGCTCTATTCCATAAGCCAAATCAGTACCCAAGATCAGCCTTCCAGTCCACTGTGGATCCTTCAGAGAACTGTGGAGAGGGACTGCTAAGTATTCTGTCATTGCTCCAGCAATGGAGGCTTACTCAAACCTTCTGACATCACAGAAGGCTCCAGGGTGCTTTGCTGCTCTCCAGATAGATGAATGCAGACCTGCTACGACTCCTGTCTGGATTCCCTAAGCCACCCACAGAAGCAGAGGTGCACATTCATTCTCTTTTCACAATCATGTGAAAAGTTAAGAGAAGGAAAGTATGATGCACAAACGGGCAAGCATAGGACTGCCAGTACTCTTTGGTTCTGCTGGGCCACCCTACGAAGGTTAGCCTGCATTGCTGGTATAGTGGTGAGCAGAGTGGTCAGGCTATGTTTCATATACTTTGACCAGAGATAGTTTCCCTATTTTCTAGATTTAACCTAGATTTATAAATCTTCTAATCTCTTGCCTCCTTTTTTAAAAAACTGCTTTAAAAAACAAAAACTAGTAGGGTGTGGTGGCTCACACCTGTAATCCCAACACTCAGGAGGCAGAGGCAGGAGGATTGCTGAATTTGAGGCTTGCCTGGGCTACATAGTGAGCTCACAGCCAGCCTGAACTACAAAGTAAGACCCTGTCTCAAAAACTAAAAAACTTGGGTTGGGCTGGAGGTTAGCTCAGTGGTTCCGGCGCCTGCCGCGCAAGGTCCCTGGTACGATCCCCAGTTACCACAGACCACAGTGCCGGGCGCGGTGGCTCACGCCTGTCATCCCAGCACTCGGGAGGCAGAGGCAGGAGGATTGCTGTGAGTTCTAGGCTTACCTGGGCTATATAGTGAGCTCAGGGCCAGCCTGAACTATAAAGCGAGACCCTGTCTCAAAAAAAAAAAAAAAACTACAAAACTTGGGGACCAGAGATTTAGCTCAGTGGTTCCAGT
>PVIC010050870.1:0-12664 GCA_004025085.1 Thryonomys swinderianus
ACCCTGCTATACCCCTGCTAGGAATATACCCAAAAGAATTTAAAAACTCACATTGGAAAGACAGATGTACACCCTTGTTCATAGCAGCTCAGTTCGTGATAGCTCAATCTTGGAAACAACCCAAATGTCCATCAACTGGAGAGTGGATAAAGAAGATGTGTTTTTTTTACAAAATGGAGTATTACTCTGCCATAAAGAAATCTACTTTTATATCCCATTAGTTGAGAGTAGATCAGATGCTCATGCTCTTGCTGTAATAGAGACTGATGAGTGACAAGTGACTTAAACCTCCAGCACAGGAGGCAGCTGTCCACATAAAGAAAAGGGCAGGGAAGTGTCTGTTAGAAAGGCAGCACCAGATGAGTGAGGGCAACACACAGCCTCAGCTTTACTTCACTCTTGTATTTTCAGACTCCAAGTAGCATGAAATTTTACATTATAGTGACAGCTGGTTAACACCTCAACTATCTGCTCTAGCTAGGCATGATAGCACCATTTACTTTAACAAATATCCAACAAAGCCAGCACCATTAACATTTAACAGATGACACACCTGAGACAGAGACTATAAGAAAATTGTCTAATGTCCCACAACTAGTAAGTGGTGGAATTAAGAATTGATCTCAAGTAGTCTGATCAGAAAAATCAATAGACTAAATCCATAGTCTATTAAATAGATGAATGAATTCCTTAATAATCCATCTTGATATTCTGAATAATTATGGTAATGTTAAAATTTTGATGGAGTAAAACTTTTCCAAATTGCCTTTAACATAGTTCCTTGAACACGTCCCTTAACCCTAAAGAGTCAATATGCCTCAAAGAAAAAATATTTTCAGCCAAATTCAAGCAAGAGTGTTCAAAAAGTAAATGTAATTTTTTTTATCAGACAATTACGCAAAGCTCACTAATTTTAGAGTAATTGAATCCATGGTTTGAATCCCACCTCAGTCACATAAAAGAAAAACAGGCCAGTTACCTAATTTCTCAATATACCATTCTTCTCATCGCTAAAGCAAGTATAATGATTAATAATTAGTGCAACTGTTTAAAGATAAAATGAGATTATGTTTGTACAACACCTAACAGTCTATATATGTAGAGTAACAATAAAATAATAAATTGCCTCTATTATTTTTCTATATGGAATGTAGTGTCTTAGTTATTATGTTTAAACATTTTCACTGACATTAGCATCATCTTAACAATTTTTGTAAAGGCCATACACATTGGTTAATTTATTTCAACATCACAAATCATGCTGACATGAAAGCTATAAAAAATGGAATTTGCTTGTGCACTGGAACTGTCTCAAACAAATTCATTTTTGCTACATGATTATATATTTAAAGCATATCTTTCTTAAAATCAGCATTATAGTAATTAACAATGTCATGTGATCATAGACTTAGACTTTTACAGAATAATATGACAAGTGCATATACATTAAAATATACTGATGTGGGGCTGGAGGGTTAGCTCAGTGGTTTCGGCGCCTGCCTCGCAAGCGCAAGGTCCTGAGTTCGATCCCCGGTAACCACATACAATGCTGGGCATGGAGACTCACGCCCACCAGCAATCAGTACCACATACTGCATACCACAGTGCTGGGTGTGGTGGCGCACGCCTGTAATCCCAGCACTCGGGAGGCAGAGGCAGGAGGATTGCTGAGTTCGAGGCTTGCCTGGGCTACATAGTGAGCTCAGGGCCAGCCTGAACTACAAAGTGAGACCCTGCCTCAAAAAAAAAAAAAAAAAACTGATGTTCCTCTTAAAAGCCCAACTATGAATATGGCTATTTATTCATTTGGATTTTTTAATGTGTCCTGAGTGTATGGCTCTTTTTCACTTTAAATTTATTCCTTCAAAATCATTTTATATTAAAAGTGCCTGAATTTGATTTGTTATCCAGTTTTGCCCTTTGGATGTAATACTGCCTAACAGAATATCTTTGTTTTGTTTATTCATTTTTATTTGTAAAGTTTTATTTTAATTTCTTTTCTCTGTCTACTTTTGCTTTTTAATTTCTCTCATTTTCATTTGTACATGTTTGCATTACATAATGACTATCTCCTTGTGTGGAGTTGATATGGATAGAGGACACATCTTAATTCATTTTTCCATCCCCTTCCCCTTCACTCCATTTTTTTTTTTTTTTTTGAGACAAAGGGTCTCACTTTGTATTTCAGGCTGGCCCTGAGCTCTCTGTGTAGCCGAGACAAACCTCGAACTCAGCAATCCTCCTGCCTCTGCCTCCTGAGTGCTGATATTACAGGCGTGAGCCACCATGCCCAGCACTGTGGTATGTGGTATTGATTGCTGATGGACGTGAGTCACCACGCCCAGCGTTGTATGTGGTTACCGGGGATCGAACTCAGGACCTTGCGCTTGCGAGGCAGGCGCTGGAACCACTGAGGCAAATCTCCAGCCCCTTCACTCCTTTTTTAATACCTTTCCAATTTGGACACAGTCTATCTCCATATAACCCATAATCTATCTTTTATTTTGACAGTGGTTTGTATTTGGTCTTTCACACAACAAAAACCACGTGGTAGTTAAGCTTGCATGTCTGATTTACTCCACTTAACATGATGGCCTCAAGTGAAACTGTTTTCCTACAGAATAGTTTTTGTATGAATTAAATACATTCATGTGTAGAAAGTGCTAAAATCAGTGATTAATAATGGAACACAGCAAACATTCCAAAAGAATTGGTTATTATAATTCTATTGTTAATTTTGCTGTCATACTATTGAGACATGAAATTGATTTATATCATAAGATTTTTATAATGACAAGAAATAAAGTGAACCTCAGATGTTTTTAGAGAAATCTGTATGAATCCCTTTAGCAGAGGTGGTTAGAAATAATAATTTCTCATTTTGTCACAATAGCCATCTTAATTATCAGACTGATCAAATTCATATAACTTGTATTGCTGTTGTTATCATTGTTCTATTAGTTATTGCTAGTCTCTTACCATATCTGACTTATAAATTAAAATTTACCATGCATATGTGTTGGGAAAACAATATGTATATAAGAAATGTTACTGTACTTGGTTTCAGATAACTACTGAGGGTCTTGGAAATATTGCCTACAGATAAGTTTCCTTTGTACTTTTAAAAAATCAGATCATTTTAGCAAAATCACTGTATAACACCACTGATTTTTTCAAATTCATACAAAACTGTATTTTACCCTGAATAACAAGCACTGTAGCAAAATTTTAAGCATAATAAAGACAAAATATTTCAAATTCTGTTCCTTATAAAACAATTAAGTACAGTAAGAATATAATTATTCTGCTAAAGATACAAAACATACTAGGATTTACTGTTGCTAGCCTTCCTGCAATGAGAATATATATGAACATATATATATATAGTAAGTAAATTGGAAATGAAGTCTATATCAAAGTTCCAGTTATTTAGCAGTATGAAGTTTTTAGTACTTCTGAACATATATTTTTAATATATTATATGTTAAAAGGTTTTTCCTAAAACATTTTTATGATAATGCACTAATCTTATTCAGAGGTGATATTGAAAACACTGAACAACAAAGCAGTTCACTAATATCAACCAATAGGTACAGACACCAGAGTAATTGATTAGCCTCTCAGTATCAGCAGAGATGGATGGTAGGACCCCACCCCCACCTTTGGAAAAATAAATAAGCAGATACTCAACTCCATCTCATAAAATGGTATAGCCCTTGGATTTAACCTCTGTATGTTTTACTCCATACTTTAAATCATCATTTCTAGATTACTTATAATACTTAAGAAAATGTAAATTATATATAAATAGCTATACTGTATTATTCAGGGAATAATAACCAGGGAAAAATCTATACATGCTCAGTACAAACACAACATTTTTTAAAAACATATTTTAAATAGCAGTCAGATGAATCTGAGACTGCTATACCCACACACAGAGGCAAATGTCCCATTTTTCCAGCTGGATATCAGTTGTGATATTTATTCCAGTGACCAGATACCTACTTTATGGCACAGAAAATACAAAAGTATGAACTTGAACTTAAGTCTTGCCTACATGGAGACTGTAGGTGAAGTATTTCACAGTCACTAAAATCAAATAGCCAGCAGGATAAATGTAGATTTTTACATTCAACCTGGATTAAGATGGAGTGAACAAGAAACCATTCAAATTTAATTAATGTCACTAATCTCGAGGCTTCAAATTATTGAGGAGCCTTTAAAATCAATATATGTGACCTAAAATCAATATATATGAGTCTGACACAGCGGGATGTAAGAAGTGCACACGTGAACCTGGACTTCAAGGGTCCCCAGGGATTCTGGGCTCAAGAGAGGACCAGGATCCAGGCGTCCTCTAGGAGCACCTGAACTCATGGGCTTACCTGGGATTCAGGGGAAAAGGGAGACAAGGGAAATCAAGGGAGCAAAGGTGTTCATGGTCAAAAGGGAGAAACTGGAAGACCAGAAGTTCCAAGGCAACAGGAAATTCAAGGCCATGAAGATGCAAAAGGAGAGAGAGGTGAAAAAGGAAAACCTGGTATTAGAATCACCACTGGACCAAAAGGAGAATTTGGGAAGGATGGCATATTGGGGCCTGCTGGTCCCTAGGGACAGTGTGGGGAAAGAGATGCTCAAGGACCTCCAGGACTGAGTGGAAAGCCTAGCAAAGAATTTTCAGAACAATTTATTTGCCAAGTGTGCAATGGTGTGCTAAGAGTCCAGCTACTAGTCTTACTTTACAGTGAGAGAATTCAGAATTATGCTCATTGCCAGCTGCAATGTGCCCCGCTCCTCAGTACTCCCAGGCCACCTGGTCCCATAGGCCTAGAAAGTCCCCAAGGATTTCCAGGTTTTCCAAGAAGAGACAGTTTTCCTGGATTAATGGGAACTTTTGGATATCCAGATGTGAGAGTGTGAGACCCAACTTGACATAAAAACAGTAATTTTGTTAAAAACCTCTATTTTGTAGTGCAAGGTCCTGAGTTGATCCCCAGTAGCCACATACAATGTGGGGCGTGGTGACTCACGCCTATCAGCAATCAACACCACATACCACAGTGCCAGGCGTGGTGGCTCACGCCTGTAATCCCATCACTCAGGAGGCAGAGACAGGAGGATTGCTGAGTTCGAGGCTTGCCTGGGCTACATAGTGAGCTCAGAGCTAGCCTGAACTACAAAAAAAGCAAGACCCTGTTTCAAAAAAAAAAAAAAAACCCTCTATTTTGTGTCCTGTAACCTCCCTAAGAACCCAGAACGTGTCTCCTTGGGAACTGTCCACTCAACTGATGTGTTTTTAAAATACACTATTCTATAGTAACCAATAATCTAATCATTGCTATTGGCTTCTGTAAGGACTTGCTTCTGCACTTTAACAATAGAATGATCTAATCACTTTTGCATAGAAACCTCTTGGTAACAGGTGGGGAGGGAGTAGATTTTGCCTTTAAATACTGTGCCCCAGTTTACCTCTGTGGCTTCCTCAGTTTAGGGGAATGGCCCCCAGCTGGGTAACAAAGCTCTTGGCTGAACTTTAAGATCATGTCGTGTCCTGAGAGGTTGTCTTGGTGGAACTTGGTCCCAACAAGAGTATTAAAAGGCCTACCAGGAAAGGGGAACCAAGGGTTTGAGTATCCTCAAGAGAAAGATACCCCTGGTCTGCCAGGTCCAGAGAGTCCTCCAGGAATAAGCAAAGAAGGTTATCTAGGAGCCCCGCGTGTCTCTGGGAAAGATGGAGATCATGGGAAACCTGGGTTCACAGGGCAGCTGGGACCCTGGCACCTGTGATTCATCTCTGTGTTTTAGTATAACTGTCAGAAGAGATTCACTAAAAAAAAGAGCAAACTATGAGAAACTGAAGATAAAAATGAGCTCTAAAATTTATGGTAGATATTGTGAAATAGAAAATATTCAAAAGAAAATGGGGTAAAGGAGTAAGTAATAAGGGAAAGGAAAAATATGATGATAATAAAAAAGAGAAACAAAGCTTATGTATATAGGAGGTGGGGGTGGTAGGGTGGGTAGAAGAAGGGGAAAAATGAAAATTAAATTGCGTCATATACTGGTACAAATTCTCACTATTTTGTGAGATCATGATATGTATATATAATTTACCAATAAAGATTCAAATTTTTTATAAAAGAGCAAACTATTACTATCTGTTGCCTAATTCAGCACTGTAGGCATGGGGCTTTTCTTTGTAGTCTTTTGCATCACAGGAAGATAAATAACTAATCCATTGAATAAAAATGAAAGTCCCTCTCTGTTATTTTCCCATTTCCTTGAATCCCAGGTTGCCTCACGTATGCAGGTGCTCCTGGAAGACCCAATGTGTTGGGAACATGTTTTGGGAGAAATAATTGGAAGGTCAAAATTGATCAGGCTTTCCTGGTGCAGATGGACTCTGGACTCAACTCGCCTTCACCTTTGCTAACAACAAAGACTCTGGTCGTCCCACATGCTGTGATGCTTCAAGGCTGAACTACTCCATTGCCGGTGTCTGCCCTGCCCAGGGGTATCTTCATCTGCATAATGTCTCTAGGACTATTGGAGGTGTTTGCCCTGCTCACAGGGCAGTTACATTCTGTTACTCAAGAAGTGCTGAATAAAAGGTGTGGTGAGCTGGGGCCTGGGGTCTTTTGCTACCCAGAGTAGCATGGATCAGGCTCAAATTTAGTCTTAGTGAACCTCGTTTCTGCCTACTTATTATTTCACCATGTGCCACCGACTCCCAGGAGACTAGAACCTAATGAAAGGTTCTAGTTATGCTCCCTTCCCCTGGTTCCCACACCAATGTTTTGGATTCTCTCTTGAGGCCAGAAGCCCTGGGGGGGGGGGGCTTGAAAATCAGATTCACCTGTGCTTCCCTTAGATTCTGCTGTGTCAGACTGGCCTAGAAAGCTGAAGCTTCCCATCAAAGCTGCCATTCCTGGAGCCCCCCCCCCCCCACCTTTCCCCCTAATGATCCCAGAGGCCCAATTTCTCTCTTTTGTCCCACTAAGGCTTAGCAAAATTCTGGAATTCCATTTCTTAGAAATTTTAGTCTATAGTGAAATTGCTCCAGGGAGCACAGCATGGCAGCCTGGGGCATCACAGAAGAGAAAGAGCTTGTGGTATGGCAGGCAGGAAACAAAGCAACACAAATGAATTTTTTTAATTGCATGTTTTGTTTACTTGCAACTTATACAATGGAAATTGCTCTTAATGTTCTTGAGAGCTTTGCAATCTTTCTAGTGGACTTCCTTTCCAGATGCCTCATGATGCTGTGTCATGACTATTTTCTCTCTGAACTTCTTGAAACCAACTTTCTAAAGCAAACTCCAGACCATGCTTGGTCGCTTCCTTTTCTAGCTATTATAAATTGACAGATGTGTCAGGTTTCTACCAAAAGCCAGTCTTTTTCACTTCACTTTTTGTTTAAACCCCAATATCAGTTTCCCTAGACACCCTCTTCTCAGGGTAAAAAAACAAACAAAAACAAAAAAGCAGTCACAAACTTATCAGATAAAGACTTTTAGTTGAGGACATATTGTTGCTGATATTATGGATTGCTTTATTGATTTCTATGTCTGCTTTTGTAATTGATAACCTCTGCTACTAATATACGTGCACTATCACACCACATCTGCTTTTCTTATACAAGCTTCAAGAAAATGAACTTTGAAACATAGTTTTTCACAGTATAAATTCACTAACAGAAAGCAGAACTCTGAGTCCAACAAAAAAGCTGCATTCATTTTTCCATAAGAATCATCCATAAATCATTTTACAATTTTGCATTTAAACTCAGAAAGTCTCACTCAGTCTTACAGGATTAGTATAATTAGTGTAATTATTTGATATTGTCATTTTAATATCACAAATTAATGTGGAGGTATATAGTTTTCCTTCCCCTTAAAAATATTTCTTTTATAATTAGCAATTACTCAATAGCATTATATTTATCTACTTTATTCACAAGTATTTTCTCTCACCTCACTAGTACTGTGCTGTTTGGTGAAAGATAGAACACATGGTAGTATGTACATTCCCAAAGTTCGTAGTACATAAAAAGCACCTATATAATCAATTTAGAGATCCAGTATCAATGACTTCCAAATACTCCTTCTTATTGGTGTCAGTATATTGATGGTAGGACTAAGGACTTGGCATTATTCATAGTAATTCTGATGCAAACAAAACTTTAAAGTAGTACTCCAGACAAGCAATGGTACTGTCCTCAGTAAGACAGGTTATACAATACCAAACACATCATCTTAGTATCTTAGGCCAATGTCTAGAAATCCAGATGATTACCAGTGTCATCTGGATAGCCAAATGTTCAACTATGAGATCATCTTTCTTTTGTAAAGTCTTACAGATTGAAAGATACACGAAACATACCACTTGGGCTCTTTAATTCATTCATTTCCTTAACCTCCTAATGAAAACCTCACAAAGAATTCTACTTCCAAATATAATGAATCCAGACAGGTCATCAGGAGTGAGAAGTAGTGAGCAATCTTTCTAACACTTCACATTCTACATGTTTTGGAAAAATAAGATATCTACTGAATGATGGAGATATTTCTATTCATTTGCATCTAAGTGAATTAATAGAAAATAACCACATTCTGATTTCTAGGATGAATAATAAGATTTCTTTCCTCCAAAAGTACTTGAAAATCTTCTTTACTGTATTATTAATTTTTCTAGAAGGTCTAAATTCTCTAAGTAATTCATTCTAAGCCAGGTACAATTTTTTTATTTTAATTTTAATTTTTACTTTTTGAGACAGGGTCTTGCTTTGTAGTTCAGGCTGGCCCTGAGCTCACTATGTAGCCCAGGCAAGCCTCGAACTCAGTAATCCTCCTGCCTCTGCCTCCCCAGTGCTGGGATTGCAGGCATGAGCCACCACGACTGGCCCTGCGGTATGTGGCATTGATTGCTGGTGGGCGTGAGTCACCACGCCCAGCATTGTATGTGGTTACCAGGGATCAAACTCAGGACCATGTGCTTGCAAAGTATATTCCGGAACCACTGAGCTAAATCCCTGGCCCCAGACTTTTAATTTTTTTTTTTTTTTGAGACAGGGTCTTCTTTGTAGTTCAAGCTGGCCCTGAGCTCACTATGTAGCCCAGGCAAGCCTGAAACTCAGCAATCCTCCTGCCTCTGCCTCCTGAGTGCTGGGATTACAGGCGTGATCCACCATGCCCAGCATTGTGGGCATGAGTCACCACGCCCAATATCATATCATTGTATGTGGTTACCAGGATCGAACCAGGAACCTTGCACTTGCTAGGCAGGTGGCGGAACCACTGAGCTAAATCTCTGGCCCTAAGCCAGGTACAATTTTGAACCAAAGGGACATTTGGTAATAGCAAACCTGAGCTCCTTGTCTCACAAAATCAAAGACTAAAAAACTGTAGACAAAAGGAGGAAGTTATGACTGTTTATTGAAATTAATTTTTTAAAAAACTTCTTGGTAGATACCTACCATGAGGGGTTTTCAGAAGGGGGATTGCCAATGTGCTTTCTTTGTTGTGGGCTTTATATCAATAAGAAGAGTGACACAGGCTTTATAATTTTTGGTTTGTTTTTGAAATTCAGGTACTTAGCTAGAAATCAGTTATCAAAAGTGTAACCATGGAAAACATAAGAAATTAACTTAGTGGGGCCAGAGATTTACCTCAGTGGTTCCAGTGCCTCCCTAGAAAGGGAGTTTGATCCTGGTAATCACTTACAACAATACTAGGCATGGTGACTCATGACCAGCAGCAATCAGTACCACATACCACAGTGTCAGGCCTGGTGGCTCACGGTTGTAATCTGAACACTTGAGAGGTAGAAGCAGGAGGACTGCTGAATTCAAGGGTTGCCTGGGCTTCATATTGAGCTCAGGGCCAGCCCAAACTACAAAGCAAGACTATCTTAAAAAAAAAAAGGAATGAAATTATCTTAGTAAAATATAAAGTATTTTTTATTAATCTAGCTTTTGTAAATTTAACCAAAAGCCTTTTGATAGTTTCATAAAACCTTATTACTATAAATGTAGAAACCAAACTTTTAATTATATACAATTTAAATATATATATATATATACATAATATACAATTTAGATACATATATACATATGTATCTAAGTTGTATATATATCTTAAATATACAACTTAGGTACATATATATAAATATAATTTAATACATATATATACAACTTGAATATAACTTAAATATGTATATATGTATTTAAATACATATAACATACAATTTAAATACATATATATGCATATGTCTTGTATATTATGTATATATATGTATGTGTATATATGTGTGTGTATGTATATATATGTGTGTGTGTTTTTTCCAGCACCATTTGTTAAAGAGGCTATATAATTATATATGTATTTAAGTTGTATACATATATCTTAAATGACAGTTGTCTTTCTGGTTTGTTTGTTTATTTTCTGCAGTACCAGAGATCAATCTTGAGCCCTTGTGCTTCCAAGGTAAGTACAGTACCACGTGAGCTAAATCTCCAGCCCTTAAACAACAATTGTTACCCCTGGGCTCAATAAGACTTGAGAACAACTGGCCAAGTACCTATCAGTGGGAAAAACTAAAGCAAACTCTGTTAATCAGCTGCTTTTACTAGCCAAAAAAGGGAGTTTTGCCCAGTGGTTCCTCAGGCTCAGGGGGCTTCCACTTATATTTTTTATCTTAACAATTACTTTAGATGACTCATGGGACTCAAAGAATAGCAGTTAACACTTTTAAACTCTCTCTCTCTCCATATAGATAGATAGGTAGATAGATATATAGATAGATAGATAAATAGATATACATGGTCTATATGTTTATTTATATTCTATATTACATATTCTTTACAAGTATATATATATGTGCATATATATATATATATGCTTTAAAGAAAAACTCAAGTTACTGTGAGCAGAAAACAATATATATTGCATTTATAAATTAAAATATCTTTAGATTATCTTGATTGGTTAACAACCTGGATGAAAACATATCATCAATTTTAAAGATACCTTTACTCTTATCAACAAAATAAAATCAGCTCACTGTTAAGCACTGTGAACAGTAAGTTCATAAGTGTCTATTTATAAGACAATTTGAGGACTTTTGGAGGTAATATATACCTGAAAGACAACACAGAAAACACACATATTAACTAAACTATATTTAATCTTAATGTTATCAAACCTTAGGTTTTTACTTGCAGGTTTTTAAGTCTTGAGTTTACCACTTCTTTTTCTAATGTTTTAAGTGAGTTTGGCTGTCTCAAAAAAGGAAAAAATAGAAACAAAGCTTATGTATATAGGGGGTTGGAGGGGTTGAAGAGAGGGCAGGGGAATGGGAAAAAATAGGAATCATGATACATATAACAAGTTTTCTATGGAAAGTCTCAAAAGTGTCATTGTCTATAAGAACAGGGGTGGTAGAGTGGGTAGAAGGAGAAAAATGAGAATTAAGATATGTCATATATTGGTACAAATTCTCAATGTGGAGTGTAACTGTGATGGGTATATATAATGTACCAATAAATTAAATTAAACTAAAAAAGTCTATAAGAACAAAAGAAAAAATGAAATTAATTACAAGGTTAAAAATCTATAACAAAGCAGCTAAGGGGACTCTAGTTTTTTTTTAATTGGTACATTTTACTGATACATTATATACACATATCACAATTACACTCCACATTGAGAATCTGTACCAGTGTAAGACATTATCTTATTTCTCATTTTTCCCCTTCCCCTAACTCACACTACCACTCCCCCACCCATATATACACAAGCTGTATTCCCTTTTTTACCATAATTTTTTTCTTTCTTCTTTACTTATAAACCCAATTTCCCTTTGAATATTTATTTCACAATATCAGTCATGCATTCTAGAACACATTAACAACTTCAGTTTCTCATACAGAGAAAAGATACAATATTTACACATTTGTGACCTATTTATTTCACTTATGAGTATGTCCTGAAGGTATGTCCATTTGAGTATAAATGAGTCAATCTCATTCTTTATGGCAGAGTAATACTCCATTTTATATTTTAAAAAACCCCACATCTTCTTTATTCAGTCTAGCGTTGATGGGCATTTGGGTTGTTTCCAAGATTTAGCTATCACAAACTGAGCTGCTATAAACATGGATGCAAATATGTTGCTGTGATAAAGAATCATGTAATTCTTTTGTGTATATTCCCTGGAGGGGAATAGCAGGGTCAGATAGAACCTCTAATCCTAGGGTTTTGTTTTTTTTTTTGAGATAGGGTCTCGCTTTGTAGTTCAGGCTGGCCCTGAGCTCACTATGTAGCCCAGGCAAACCTCGAACTCAGCAATCCTCCTGTCTCTGCCTTCCGAGCTCTGGGATTACAGGCATGAGCCACCACGCCTGGCACTGTGGTATATGGTATTGATTGCTGGTGGGCGTGAGTCACCACACCCAGCATTGTATGTGGTTACAGGGATCAAACTCAGGACCTTGTGTTTGCAAGGCAGGCGTAGGAACCACTGAGCTAAATCTCTGGCTCTCTAATCCTAGTTTTTTGAGGAATCTTCACTCTGACCTTCATAATTATACTAGTCTACATTCCCACCAAAGTGGAGAAGGATTCCTTTTTCTCCACAACCTTGCCAGCATTTGTTACTGGCT
>PVIC010050871.1:0-12651 GCA_004025085.1 Thryonomys swinderianus
TTTTTTTTTTTTGAGACAGGGTCTTGCTGTGTAGTTTAGGCTGGCCGTGAGCTCATTATGTAGCCCAGGCTAGCCTCAAATTCAGCAATCTCCCTGCCTCTGCCTCCCGAGTGCTGGGATTACAGGCGTGAGCCACCATGCCTGGCACTGTAGTATGTGGTACTGATTGCTGGTGGGCATGAGTCACCACACCCAGTACTGTTGTGTGTGGTTACCAGGGATCAAACTAGGCAGGCACCAGAACCACAGAGCTAAATCTCTGGTCCTGCAGAAATTTACAAGAGCAAATTAACAATGGAGGTCTCTGCCTACTTGAGCGCCTGTGAAATTCTTCAGATGCCACTAAAGTTGAGTGTCACCTACACCTCCATAGTTCTGACCATGCAAAGTGAGATGTATGGAATAAAGACATATTATTCCAATATCAACCCTGGTAAATCAAAGTGGGAGAGAGAGAAAATTCAATACATTCTCTCTGCTACTTACCTGAGAGAAAAAAAAGCAAAACATGCCATGACCTATAGGCAGCTAAAAGAACATCACTTCTCCAAATATTTATTTGATAATCTTCCCAATGAGCTCCTCAGCTATAATGTTCCAAGTCATTAGTAAATTTTTCTTCCATTTCTTTGTCCTTGACTATTATTTTCTTTGGAGTGTTTGCCTTTTTACATCTACATTTCTTGACAGTTATTCCTATTTCTTCCTTTACCCACTACCATGTTCTTGGCTATATGAAAATGTTTTGCACAGAATGAAGAATCCATAGAAATGCAAGGTAATGGTGTCATTATCCCTCTCATTATTATTCTGGACAAAACAATGAGATGTCTTTTACATTCTCCCTATATATCCGTAACTTCTTCCTCCTGCTTTTGCTCTATCTGGGCTTACGTAGGCTTTTCATAACAACACATATAAATATTAATAATGCCATCCTAGTTGGAGATCTTTCTAATAACTTTTCTTTTTAAGTGGAAGTATCCTGTGAGCCAAGAAACATTTGTTAAACACCATCTGCGAACACAGTGATTACGCTGAAACTAAAGAGGAGACTGCAAAGACACAAAACATCTCACTACGCTTAAAGCCCACTCAGTGTTGAGTCACGCAGTGAGCCACGGAAGGGAATGTCTACACTATATGCGATAAACTACAGTTCAGAGGACTAAATTCAAGGCAGCAGGTAGAGTGGCTCAGGTAAGGCTTTCTAACAGTGACTTCTAAACAGAAGAAAGGTCACAGGAATCGAACATTTCCTCTGACGTTCCAATATTATTAAATCATTTTCTATAGCCTTCTGTAGTTCCCAAGGACTATTAAATTTTCTGATAACCTTCTTATTTCTGTGGTAGAGATTTTTTTTTTTTTTTTTTTTTTTTTTTTTTTTTTTTGCGGTACTGGGGATTGAACTCAGGCCGTTGTGCTTCCAAGGTTGGCGCGGTACCACTTGAGCTAAATCCCCAGCCCCTTAACCTTCTTATTTCTGTTTTGAATATATTATCAAAAGCTCCCTTGCAACTTAAGAAGGCTTTAATATGTCTAATTTTATTCACTTTTTCACTTCTGTGATCTTGCATATTGCTTTTGTATAATCACTGCCTACTTCTCTCGTTCTTTCAGGGTTGTTTAGGTCTTTTGAGGTATATATCCTTAGCATGACATATAAAAGACAACGCTTTTTAAAAAGCAGTTCTGTTCATCTACTCGAGGCAGCCCCTGAGACTATTTCATGCCCAGCCAGTGCTCTATTCTGTCCCTTAGGCAATTTCATCTCTCTGTGAAAAAGATAAGTTAGAAAGCAGCTTCCTTCACGCTGAAGCAGAAAGCCAAAGAAAAACGATCCAAACACAGTCTGAATCCGCTGAACAATTGATCACTTTCAGTAAACTCCAAACCTGGGATGTAACTGTTTCCAGCATCTTTTCTAATGTTTACATCTTCCTTTCAATTTTATTTTTCACTATCGTCTGTCAAATCACACTTATTAGAAAATTAAAATTTATCATCATAACAGGTAAAGGTGAGATGCTTTTCAAAAAGATGCTAAACTCACAATACTGAACGAGTTCCTATTCATTGTTTGCTTTCTTAATACCACGTAGTATTTGAAGACTGGATTACAAAGAGAAACATTCCAACAAGCCTGCTCTTCCTACACAAAAAGTACTATATAAAATGCTTTAGCCATCTGCTTGTAGAAGACACATGCTTTACTCTAAAATAAAAGGTGTCGCACCAAATTCTAACACCTAAGTGGAATTAATACCAATTTTCCATCTGCACAAGAGCATGCTTGGAAGAGCATTCCCGAAGGTAGTCCTTCTTGGCAAGGGAGCTGTCGGGGACTGGAAGGGAAGAGGGAGAGGAAGTGCCTTAAGGGTGGCTTAGAAAGGAGAGGCTGGAGCAGCCAGAACAAACTTCTGGGGTGGATCAGACCAGCCTTTGCACAGTACTTCCAGGGCCCACTTCTAGGGCGTCAGCACTGCTCTCTATCACTGGGCTACTGTCAGGGCGTCAGCGCTACTCTGTATCATCGGGCCTCTCACTCTCATTTTGGCACCTTTTAAGAACCCTGTATAATTTATATATTTGTTTCCAGCCAAGCAAATTTAATAAAGCCCATTTTTCATCCATGTGACTTTGAGTTTAGGAAAATTACATTGAGAGGAAGAATTCATCCTGTTGGTTATCTTTTTCTCTACAGCCCTGTCCTCCAGCTGGAGAAGGCAGAGCTCACCATCACAGAGAGCGTAGCAATGGACATTTTTCTACACCACGCGAGGCTGAGCTAACACTCGACAGCGCCGCCATGGGTCCTTGCACTTTGCAAGCCTGTGTCATACACATCTTGTGCTTTTCATCGTGCGTTTGATTTAGTAGGCAATTTCCAAGCCTCAGTGCTGATGGATATACCCTGGAGCCAAATTCAAAGCCAGATCTCAGATTCATGAAAATAAAATAAGCACAGTGCTTCAATTACAAATACCTACTCTGAATTTTATTGTGAACTTTCAGATGTTCATCTGATAAATCCTGCCCTTGATTTGAAACCCAAAGAATCTTTCCATTTGATCCTTTGCTTCTTCCTCAAGCTGCCGTTTCAATCCAGTCCGAATTCACATTGCTCTATATGACCGGAGTTCCACCTTCTTATCTCATCTATGTATCTTTTTGGCTAAATGAAAGGCTAGATTGAAAGTCATTCTGCCTGTCTCTATATCATCCAGAAGTTGCTGCAGTGGCCACACAACCAACTCAGTTTGCCTTATCTCCAGCAAAGGTTTTAAAGTCTGATGCCACCCTGGTGGTGCCATAACAGAGTATTCCTCACCTGTGCCTACAGTCTGAGGCCTTGATGGCCTACAGGAGCTAATCAAAGACAGGCAAAGCAGCACTCAGTACTACTGAGCACCTGCTTCTGTGGAGCCTATAAGAAATGGCACAATTCCTGACCTGGGAGAGCCAGAACACGTATTCACACATACTCACATATACATGCACACCAATATGAACTCATGTGTGTCCATAAACACACATCCACACCTGTGAACCCACACATACACACATTTCAGACATAGTGGTAAAATAGTTGTGAAATACCAAAGGAAATAAATACTTAAAAATTAATGCAAATATACATCCAAGACTCACATTTGGAAGAGATTATTTTCTAAATGCTTCCTTTCCCTTACAAAATTTTTGAAAGAAACAAGAGGAAAATGTCAATTTCTAAACAACTGAATAGTACATACTAGGTCCCTAGAAGAGGAAAGGGGACATTAAAGCTAAGAAAGAAAAACAGACAGAATTTAGGCTTGTGGTTTTTTTTTTTTAAGGAAGAAAAAACACAACAAAGAAGAGAAGGGAAGAGAGAGAAGCCAAAATTACATAGAGCTGAGTAAAAACTTTAAACTGAAATATCATCATGGAAATAAACAAGAGCTGTGATTGAATAAATGTAAAATAACAGAGGTTCCATTTTAACTTCCAGCCAAATAAGTGAGGGGACACTTTGGAAATAGAAATTTTTAAAAACAAGGTCAAATTGCCAGGTGTGGTGGCTCACGCCTGTAATCCCAGCACTTGGGAGGCAGAAGCAGGAGGATTGCTGAGTTCGAGGCTTGCCTGGGCACCATAGTGAGCTCAGGGCCAGCCTGAACTACAAAGCGAGACTCTGTCTCAAAAACAAACAAACAAACAAAAACAAGGTCAAGACTTTCTTTAAGTAAATTCTAATTAAAATGTAAGCAAATAAGATTTCACTTTTTCTGATATAAAAGTATATAATAATTTTGACAATTTGAAAAATACAACATCAACAAAAGAATAAAGCAGGAAAAGAAACACCTGTGGCTCTGGTAACAAATGATAATTCCCTCTAGTATATACTCTTCTGGTCCATCTACATAAACTTTGATTACAACACCCTATGACTTTTTTAGACCACATCTTATCATAAGAATATTTTTATACCATTAAATAATCTCTCAAATATAATTTTAGATAATTACTTTGATCCTCAATTTTTATATTATGAAAACCATGCTGTGAATATCTTTATATATAATTACTAATTACTTGGTTTATCTAAATACTCTGTAGTTACTTTTCTTGGAACGTATTCTTGACAGCTCCCCCCAAAAACTAAAGGACTGAATAAAAAATGAGCAATTTACATGAATAGACACTTTTCAAAAGAAGAAATACAAATGGCTAACAAATACATGAAAAAAAGATTCTATATCTCTGGCCAGTAGAGAGATCCAAATTAAAACAACACTGTGATCCTACTTGCTCCAGAAGGAGTGGTTATCATCAAAAATCAAGTAATGGGCCAGGGATTTAGCTCATTGGTTCCAGTATCTCCCTGTCAAGCACAAGGTCCCAGGTTCAATCCCCAGTACCGCATACCAAAATGCTGGGCATGGTGGCTCATGCCTGTAATCTCAGCACTCAGGAGACAGAGGCAGGAGGTTTGCCGAGTTTGAAGCTTGCCTGGGCTACCTTAGTGAGCTCAGGGCCAGCCTGAACTACAAAGTGAGACCCTGTGTCAAAAAACTAAAAAGAGAAAAAAAGGAATCAAATAACAAATATGAGTGAGCCTGGGGGTGTGGGTAGGGGAAGGATCCCTTCTATACTGTTGGTGGGTATGTGAGTAGTACAATCAGTTTGTAAATCAATATGGACATTCCTCAAAAAAACTAAAACTTAGAAATTTCATTGGACCCAGTTATTCACTTTCTAGTACTTCCCAAAAGAAGACATCATATTACAGTAATACATACATAACCATGTTTGTAGCAGTGCAATTCACAGTAGCTAAATTTTAGAAGTGCTCTATATATGTACATCATCAGACCAATGATGAAGAGAATGTGGCATTTATATACAATGGAGTACTACGCTAAAGAAGGATGCACAAATCATCTGGAGGTACATGTATGTGCCTTGAGAGCATAATGTTAAGTGACACAAATGAAACACTAGTTTAAATATTGTGTAGTTTCTCTTACATGAGAAATCCAAAATATGAATATAGAGCAAAATAAAAGACAGATAACAGGAAACTGAGAAATATATCTTTGGCAGAAGAGGAGACCAAGGGCTGGAGATTTAGCTCAGTGATTCCAGCACCTGCCTAGCAAGTGCAAGGTCTCTGGTTCGATCCTGGTAACCACATGGAACAATACCGACCATGGTGACTCATACCCACCAGCAATCAGTACCACATACCACAATGCCGGGCACTCGGGAGGCAGAGACAGGCAGATTGCTGAGTTCAAGGCTTGCCTGGGCTACATAGTGAGCTCAGGGCCAGCCTGAACTATAAAGCGAGACCCTGTCTCCAAAAAGAAGAGAGAGAAGACCAAGAGACAGATGAAGGGGTAAGAAAGAGAAAGGAAGGAGATTCAAAGAAAGAATTTTAAAATGTAAAAAACAAATACATTTTTAAAGGTGTAAAATGTCTTTTTCAAAATATACCAAGTTGTACTGCCCCTAACAACACAAGGAATTTTGTTTCATCACAGCCAAGAAATATGAGCAGTAAAAAGAGATATTTCACACTAGATTAACAGAGATGCAACATGCAATGTCAAAAGCATCATTTTGGACGTAGTTTAATGTTTATGACATAAAGTCAACTTCTAAATACAAGTGCAAGTTCTCCTACTTCTGAGAACCATGAACCCCTCTGGGCATCTGGAGAGATCTACAGACTTCTTTCTGTAAAGATCTTTGCATATAGAAAAGCAGAGTCCTTAAAGTCTATCACTGAATAATCTCAGACTAATGTTGACATATTTGATCCAGATGGAGGAATATGAGCTCATTTGTCATCCAGGACTCTATTAGCAGTTCAGAGACATACAGCACGTGATTCAGTGTTCAGCTTGAGAAGTGAGGCATGGTTTCCAGTTGGAGCACTACCTCTAAACATGTTGAGGTTCCTGCCACATTGTGGGCTTCTGTGAACCCTCTACTGCAAACCCCTGGAGCTCCAACCTTCCCTGGAGTCGGGAAAGGAAAGTGGAAATTCTGTGCTTTCTTTGTGCACCCAGGCTGTCTTCCCTGATGTCAGAAGTAGGCAGGACCTGCCCAACGCTATCTGTTGGAGATCTGCTCAACGATACAGCTCACCTCAGTGCCACTGATGTCCTCCCTCTCCTGTCTTCTGTGGTAGACTGGGAGCCTCTCAGGGACACAAACTACATCTAACTCATCTTTTTTTTTTTTTTTTTTTTTGAGACAAGGTCTTGCTTTGTAGTTCAGGCCAGCCCTCAGCTCACTATGTAGCCCAGGCAAACCTGGAACTCAGCAATCCTCCTGCCTCTGCCTCCCAAGTGCTGGGATTACAGGCGTGAGTCACCACGCCCAGCACTGTGGTATGTGGTATTGATTGCTGGTGGGCATGAGTCACCATGCCCAGCATTGTATGTGGTTACCGGGATCAAACTCAAGGCCTTGTGCTTGCGAGGCAGGCACTGGAACCACTGAGCTAAATCTCCGGCCCAAACTCATCTATTTCTAAATAATGCAATATATTTACCACTAAATTTTTGCTCAAATAAACTGGCAAAATTCTAAACAAACAAGAAGTTTGTTCTAAACAAAGGAGAACAACATCTTCAAAGTGAAGTTTTTAAAAGCTCAGTTTTCCTTGGGCTAACTTTAATTGTATGAGGTATATAAACATGCATATGCACTATCTTTTTTAGTTTAAATAAAATGTTTATGCAGTTGATTTTTATTATTCATGGTAGTTATTATGCTCTATAAAGTTGCTAACAACACTGACTTGGAAAATGCTGGACCACTACTCGAGGAGAAACACAAGGTTAAGTTTCTCTGAGCCTCTGGGCCATTTTTATCAACTAACCCTCACCTAACCCTACTTGGTGTAGGCTTCTGTTGAAAAGTATTTTACTTAATGTATATTGTTAATTCATTAACACTGAACACCCTGTCAACAGCTCCTTAACTTGGGCCTAAAAGAAGCTTTTTTTTTTTTTTTTTTTTTTTTGAGACAGGGTCTCGCTTTGTAGTTCAGGCTGGCCCTGCGCTCACTATGTAGCCCAGGCAAGCAGCTGCGAACTCAGCAATCCTCCTGCCTCTGCCTCCTGAGTGCTGGGATTACAGGCGTGAGCCACCACACCCGGCACTGTGGTATGTGGTATTGATTGCTGGTGGGCCTGAGTCACCACGCCCAGCAATCTATGTGGTTACTGGGATTGAACTCAGGACCTTGCGCTTGCGAGGCAGGCGCCAGAACCACTGAGCTAAATCTCCAGCCCTAAAAGAAGCTTATTAAACATACATATGTCTTCTGCGAGACACATTGTTCTTGTTCTCAGTACCGCTAACTAGAACTTCACGCATGGAGGCCATTTCACATGGTGGAATCACCAGCAAAAAAAAAAGCACGTAAACTTCAAAAACAGTATACTAACAGTACCATGAAAAGGACACTTGCTCACACTCAGAAGCTGAAACAAGAAGTGTGATTATCTCTTCCTTCAACTATTAGCACACCATTTTCAGCACCTGGGTTCCTCTCCAAATGCTATGAACTCTAAGCTTCTTGCTCTTCTTCACTCAACCTTTCGCTCCATAAAAACCCTTTCTTAGCTTCTGTGTTTTCTTCTCTTCCTCCCTTTGTGCAACCTATCTCTGCGTTCCCCCTTTCCTCTTGACTACTCTTCCAATCTTGTTTTCCCCATTGCCTTTCTCCCACCAGACTGTGCCTGACCTTTTCTTCTCCACTGTTTCACCCCATCTCCCCTCTCACTCTTTTTCACGCCCTCAGTCTCTTAGAGAGTTACATTCTTTAGAGACACCTCTTTTAAAATGAGGCTTGATTTATTAACATGATGATGTCTCTTTAGCCACTTCAGCTTCCCACGTGCAGGACAGCCCCCTAGGCATGGAGGATGATGGAAGGGACTGGATCAGGTTCCATCAGGTTCTGGGGAGTGGGAGGTTGCTACATGGGGGTTGGGGGATCAACTCACACGTATCTCAGCACACAATAAGCCAATTCTGGAAAAAGACAAAAAGCAGAAGGCAAGCCTTGGACTAGGCCAAAGTGTAGGGAGGGACCAGGCAATAGCTGGCTTCACAGGGGATCAAGAAACCAAAGTGTGGTGAACCCTGAGCAACAGGTACCGGAAGTATCACAAGGCACTTTGCTTTAGCAGCTGGTAAGAAGGACTCTTCAAAGTGTCTTTCCATACTTTGGTTCCCTGTCGCGAAACACTGCGAATCCCCTTCGGCCCAACCTTGACTTGCCCTCTGGGCCTGGGAGTCCTGATAGACAAGAGAGTATTTATCTTGTATGTGAAAGAATGAACACAATTTGAGAGGAAAGAAAAAACAGGAAAGACATTTTTAGCTAAAGAATGGTGTTAAAAGCCATGGCATTAAATGAAATTTGCCGTCAATCCCAATGGCTGGAGCATGGGATGCAGAAAAGGAAGAAAAGACAACCCACCTGGAAAGTGAAGTCACAGGAGTCCCTAATGTCTTCATAAGGTTGAGTTGTTCTCCACAGATAATGGGCTGTGTGTGAATGTGTAGGAAAATGATTACGGCATGTTTTGGTTCAGAAGGATATTTCTGGCAAAGGTATAAACAATGAAGTGAAGAAACAAGAAATGGGAAGCCAGTGGTAAGGCAGCAACTTGCAATAGCCCAGCCAAGCAATGCCGGGGCTGCGACACCACACCAAAGCTGGGGTGAGGGGCGACTGACACTCACTCAGAGAGGAATGTGGATCGCGACACAAACCATTTCAGCATCTGAAACTGGTCCTGCAGTAGGGCTCCAGACGCTGCTGAGCTTGTTGTAGAAGCTCGATATGTGCTTACCAGACTCAGAACAGAGTTTTTTATATGTTGCTTGCGTATATCAAACACACCTATCTTTGTAACCTCCAAAAAATAAAGTAGTAGGTTTTCAGTTATTTACTTCAGAAGAAACCATTCTCTTACCAGAATATTACCTGTTATTTATACTACCTATATTATTTATTTTTTGATAAATAAACTTGACAGGCAACACTATACCAGAGAAATTTATCAGAGCTAAAATAATAACAATAACTACCACATATTGATATGATACTAACTCATTTCCCTTTTCATTTCTCAAAACAGCGTAGTAACTTAGAAATTATAGACCCTGTTATACTTGTACCTAAGGCTCAATGAGTTGAAGTAGTTTTTCCAAGGATTTGCAACTAGTAATAGAGCTACTCTTTGAGCACAGGTTGTTACTATTATTAACCAATATTATATAATAGTGCCTTTATTACACAATATTATGTGATATGCATGTATATAATAGTGCATTTTAGTACAGGGGAAAATATTATAGAAGTAAAATCACTTCATTCATTTTGCATTATGTTAATGCTAAGTGAAGTTAATATTGAAGCCAAATCTTTTTTGATGAAAATATAAGTCAAAAACATAAATACAGATCCAATATGCTCAATAAGAAAGGATCACATTTAGTTATTTTTCTGACAAGAGATTCCAAAAAATGAAAACATTCAATGAGACACAGCTGCTGTGGTTCATATGTAGTTAGAATCTGTTCCCCAGTGGTCCTTGTGTCAAAATTTAATCACTATTGTAAGGTATTAAGAGGGTGAAAACTTGAATCTAATTATGCTGTTGAGAAGTGAGGCCTTCAGGAGAGCAGTAGACTGTATAGTAATTAGGGTAGATGCCCATGACTGAACCGTAGTGACTCTATGGTAAGTGAGAAACCAGAGGAAACATGAAGATAGGCAGGCACATGCATGCACACACACACACACACATGCACACATGCATGCACACATGCCCTGACTCTCATCATGTGATGCTCTGTGCTATCTCAAAACACCACCAGCAAGAAAGCCATCACCTGTCATGGCCCATTGACTTCAGACCTCCAAGACTATGTTAGTTCACTTCTTTTTCCTATAACATGTTCCTGACACACACACTTAAACATGAGAGATTTACTTTGTCTCAGCTGCAGAGGTAAGGTCCATGGCTGGCTGCCTCTGTGGTAATGGAGGCGTGTGGTGGAGCATTCATTTTGGCTGTGAGAAAGGACCCTGCGCTAATGGGCTTCCCCCTCCTTCCACTTCTGTCCCAAAGCTGGTGTCGAGATACTTGGCATCCTCCGTCAGTTGGCTGTCCCGCACAGCAATCATCTCTGGAAATCCCCTCCGGACACATCCCAATGTGTTTTACCAATTTTGTAGACACTTCTCAATCCAGTCGAGTTGAAAATCAAGATGAACTAGCACAAGAATTATGAACCAAAATAAACTTCTTTTCAACAACACTTATCCAGTCTGTAGACCTACATTATTGGCAATGGAAAACAACATTATCTAGAAAACTAGTACAAGTCAGGATCTGTTGGTTCCACTTCATAGATGAAAAGAATATGAAATAGTATTAAATGAGATTGTTCTAGAATGAGCTCTTCCAAATCTTTGAAAGAAAAGTTGGAGCAAGATATTTGCACATGTACTTTTTGCCTAATTTTATACACTTTTATATCTTTCTTTTGGCTTATATACATTTCATGCTCCCCCTCTCTTTTTAGAGACACACAAATGCTTCTTGGGAGTTATTTTGATTATCCTGGTATGACCCTTAATCCTTATACAAAACAAAGAGCATTATGCAGGTAATCAGGTACTTGATTCTTTTGATCACCTGTACTAGAGGTGCAGATAAGAAAAATATTTTATACTCACTGTCTGCAATTTTTATTTTGTACTAATATCTGAAATTTTTAAGCCCCAGGAAAAACAGAACTATAAGTTTGTAGAAGCACTGTTATTTATCCTTTGAGTTGAGTTCTTTTTATGTCTAAATATTTCTGCCTCTCCAAGAGAGTCTTGGAAGACCTCAGGTGGCAATGGAAACAGAACACTGTAGAACCTCTTCAAATGCTAAAGACAAAAAATTTCCCTGCTCATAACTCCATGGCCAGTGAAAACACAGTTCAGAAACAAAAACACAATAAAGACACATTCAGAAAAGCCAAACTGATACATCCTAAAGGAAAAACTACAGAGACTCCTTAGGCAGAAAAGCATGGTCACCAACAGAAGTCTGCAGTACAGAACAAAATCAGGAGAAATAGTGGCTATTAAATATGTGGGAAAATCTAAATGAATATTGAATAACTTAACCATGATTTCCTGAAGGGCTTTTATATAGAAAGGTTGAAACACATAAAAAAGACTAATACAATGATACTGGTAGAAGCCTTTACAGTGTGGAGTGTGGATGATGATGATAACAGGATTAAATAATATTCTTCAAACTTCAACCCAAAGAAAATAAAGGGGACAAAAGGGGAACAGAAAAAACAAGACAAACAATAAAAGGTATACATAAATAATTACATAACATAAAAATTATATAGCACAATTAAGAGAAATTTTGCCAGATTAAGCAAAACTATAATTTTTTTACAAATGTCTTTAAATATAAACATATAGAATAAATGAAGATGAAGCAGACAATATCCTAAAATAAAGCTAAAGTAAACATGTTCATATGGACAAATGACTTTACAAAAAAATTAATAAAAATATGACTCAAGAAGATATGCAAATTTTAAATTATATACTCCTAAATAACATTGATTCAAAATAATTAAAGTAAAAATTGATAAAATTCAAAGAAAAAAATAAATCCACAAATTATGAGATATATATATATATATCTCCTATATAACAGATTAATGCACAGAAAAATAATCAGCTATTATAAAATTAGAACAGTATGATTTAAAAATTTTAATTTACACTATCCAATATAGTAATAGTAATAGTAGAATACATATTCTTTTTTTTTCTTTTCTTTTCTCTTTTTTTTTTTTTTGAGACTGGATCTTGCTTTGTAGTTGAGGCTGGCCCTAAGTTCACTATGAAGACCAGGCTAGCCTCAAAGTCTCAGCAGTCCTCCTGCCTCTGCCTCCTGAGTTCTGGGATTACAAGGCATGAGCCACCACACCTGGAATTGTAGTATGTAGTACCAGGGATCAAACTCAGGACCATGCACTTGCCAGGCAAATGCCAGAACCACTGAGCTAAATTCCTGGCCCTAGAATACATATTCTTTTTTTTTTTTT
>PVIC010050872.1:0-12664 GCA_004025085.1 Thryonomys swinderianus
CTATGGTGCCCAGGCAAGCCGCCGCGAACTCAGCAATCCTCCTGTCCCTGCCTCCCGAGTGCTGGGATGACAGGCGTGAGCCACCACGCCCGGCATTGTGGTATGCGGTGTTGATTGTTGGTGGGCGTGTCTCCACGCCCAGCATTATATGTGGTTACCGGGGATCAAACTCAGGACCTTGCGCTTGCGAGGCAGGCGCCGGAACCACTGAGCTAACCCTCCGGCCCCACTGATACATGTTTTATGGGACAAAACCTTATTTAGTGAGGGTAACATAAGAGAGTTTACACATAAAACTTATACTTTCATAGCTAGACAGGTCTTCAGTAACAGAGAACTCCAGCAGGCCTGGATGGAGTAGAAGGTATGGAAGAGAGGAAGATACTGCTGATAACATATCCTGGCATTTGAGTTTATCATCAGCCAATATTCCCAACCAGAATTTTGGGAAAAAATCGCAGGTTAACGGTGTGCTCTAAATAATATTTAATGTATGTGTGAAGTTACATATACATGCATATGCACATACATGCATATAAACATATACCTGTGTGTAGATGTGTGTGTATTTAATTTAAGAGAGTGAATAGCTCTGTGCTGTCGGAGTTATTAGGCCAATTTGTAATTCTAAAGGATTTATTTTGAAACATGTTTCTAGCAAGTGCTTCTCTCCAAAAAAAAAAATCTTATGAACCCCCAGTATACACACGAATGAAGTAGTGCTGTTCACTATACTGAGGGGAGAGTGGGCCTCACTAAATGTCTTCCCCATACCTAATAGTTCCTGGGGTAACCTGAAGAATTCAGCAACTAGGAATCTGATCTAGTCTAAATAACACTGCACTTGGAAAAAAGTGAACTGGGAGTCAGAAGACTGGGGCTCCAGGACCAGGCCTCCAGGTGAAGAGCTGTATAACCTTCATAAGTCCCCCAGGATCACCTCTGCACTCGAGTCTCAACTGTTACTGAAACCATCTGCTAACTGCTGCCCAAGACCCAAGATCAAATGCCTCAGTTGCTGAAGCCTCCCAAACATACAGGGTCACAGAGCTTGCTTCTATCATACTTTTTACCTACCTTGAAGATTCACAATCTTCCACTCTTGACCTTCTTTCTTTACAGAAACACAAAATACAATTTACAGTGGGACCACAACATTGACAACAGATTACACAAATACCCAAAAAGGGATTGGCAAACAAACTTGTCACCTTGACCTTGTCCTGGACTATTATGATCAACTTATCTGTACCTCTAGTTTTGACAGACTCCATCTAGTAGCCATAGTGAACTTTCTACAAGTCCAATCCAATGGTGTTACTTTTTTGACTAAAACCAGTTGACATCCACTCCTCCTCTGTTGACATTTTCAATGACTGGTCTTTGAAAATGTACTTGCTGGACCTCTAACCAACTACACAAATTTATGATACACGCTTTCTTGACATAAATGTGGATGAGTTCATCTACACTTCTGCATTTGACTCCCCTACTTTTGCACTTTTGAATCTTGTGCCTCTTACTAAGCTTGAGCTCTTCGAGGGAGGAACTCATATCTAATTCATAGTAAGTAAAGGTTAAGTAAACTAACAAATAACCTTTCTTAGACTATGCTTCCCAAGAGCTACAGGTAGCTTTGCTTTGTTTACCATGAGTTGTCACATAACACTAATATCTACTGAGCGTTTACTGTGTCAGATACTGTTCTTAGCTCTTTATTCTTATTAACTCAGTATCACTTAATCTCATAAAATAGATAATACAGTTACCAATGCATTGAAAGATGAGGAAAACTAAGACAGAAGGTTAAAATATTTTGTTATTTGACTGACAATAGTCATTCAACATGTACAGTATTTATCACATTATTCTTACAACCAACTGTGAGAAAGATATATGATCATTGCTTTGAATTATGGGACAGGCAGAAACCTTGTGTTGTTTATCATTAGATATCTCTTGAGTATATAGAAGAGAGTGACATTCAGTAAATACCTACTGAAAAGCATTGAAGACTGCTTCTAATACCTAGTAGTGGATCTTTCTGTGCCAACCACTTTCCATGACTAATGCTGGAGAGAAGGAACATTTCCTTTTCTTGGTCTAATCTAGAATCATTTGATAGTGTAAAGATTCTATATGGTTTGTAACACAGAGACCACAGGCATAAACCAAAGACATTTGTCCAAGGCAAACGAGGTCACATAACCTATGACTAACTTCACTTGATAGGCACTTTATAGGTTTCGACAGAAAGATGAAAACAGAGGCGGGTAGATGTCACAATGTCCATTCAGTCACAGGTGGTTCAAGAATCTTTTGGTTAAAATGTTCTGGTATGGCTAACCTTACCAAGAAACCCAGAACAGTAACGTATGGGAAGAAATCAATCTTAAAAAAAAAAGAAAAAGAAAAATCATTATCCAGAAACCGCATGGATGTCTATGTTTTAAAGAATGCTATCTGGTATTCCACTCAGGGAAATATCATTTAGGAAATAACAACACACACCTGTATCCGTGGTTTTGCAGGAGCTGTTCTTTATGCTTGGAACACAATGTCCCTCCCTCTTCTGCTGGGTGAACACTTACATTTCAAATTCAGCTATTAATTTTCAGGTAATTTATTCAGCAAATACTCATTGAGCACCTACTCTGTGCCAGGTACTGAGGATTTGAACTGTGTAAACAGAGGACACAGAATTCTCTGACTAGGAGTTTATGCTGGAGTAGAAATAGGTAATAAATCTTCCCATTATTTTCCCCAAGTAATGCTGCCCTGTTTTAACTTTCACAGAGCTTGTTCCTCATATTACTCCCCTTTTTCAAGGAACTGTGATCTATCTGTCTTTTAGATCTATCTTCCACAGAAGACTGTAAGTTGTTGGCTTATTTGAGAGAGTTTCTTTCTCACTGGCCTTAAACTAGTGGGCTCAAATGAGCCTTCCACTTCAGCTTCCTGAGTAAATGGGACTATAGGTGTGCACACAATGCCTAGCTGACTGTAAACGCTTTGAGGTCAGGAACTATATCCTCTGTACCTGGCACAGTGCTGTTTACATAATTAAAGAAAAGTCCACACTCCTTCCCTGTCATGAAGTCACACACTGTTAAAATTCCCTAGAGCTCCTAAATTGCATATCTGAATATTTTAAAATTACCAAGTAGTCAGGGCCGGAGATTTAGCTCAGTGGTTCCAGCATTTGCCTTGCAAGCGCAAGGTCCTGAGTTCGATTCCTGGTAACCACATACAATGCTGGGCGTGGAGACTCACGCCCACCAGCAATCAATACCACATACCACAGTGCCGGGCGTGGTGGCTCAAACCTGTAATCTCAGCACTCAGGAGGCAGAGACAGGAGGATTGCTGAGTTGGAGGCTTACCTGGGCTACATAGTGAGCTCAGGGCCAGCCTGAACTACAAAGCAAGATCCTGTCTCAAAAAAAAAAAAAAAAATTACCAAGTAGTCTTCTTGGTAGCTACAGTGTATTATACTCTGGGCTTGGAGTTGAGGAATGCACCAAGGACATGACATGGATTTTTAAAAACTAATTTTATTGGTACATTTTTGATATATATAACAATCATATTCATCAGCAGTAATCTGTACCTGTACAGAATGAATCTTAATTTATCTTAATGTATTTTAATTTATTTTATCCTATCCTTCTCCCTTCCCTTCAGTCCTTCTGCCCCTCTCACTTACAAAACTTTCTTTCTGTTTTCATTCCATTTCAAAATTTTATCCCTATTTCCTTCTTTCCCGTCTCCCTCTTTTTTCCCTTATTCACCTTCCCATTTGAACATTTTCTTCCTACTTCCTAATATCTATACTTCATTTTGGTCCTTATTTTACCCTTTGGGTTTCTCACACAAGAGAAGCAATACAAATATTTAAACATTTGATACAAATATTTCAACCGATTTATTTCAGTTAAAATTATGTTCTCAAGGTGCATTCATTTATCCAATAATGTCTCAAGTTTACCTGCTTTCTGGCAGAGCAGTATTCCATTGCCTGTAAAAACCACCCTTTTAATCCATTCATCTCATGATGAAGTATTTGGGCTGTTTCCAATATTTATCTATAATAAATCATTCTGCTTAAAACATGAATGAACAGATATCACTGATGTATGATGTTTTTTAAGTCTTTTAGGCAGATACCTGACAGGAGAATAGCTGGGTCAAATGGAATCTCTAGTTATAATTTTTTTGAAGACTCTCCATACTGATTTTCATATTGGTTGTGCCAATTTATATACCTAACAACAGTGGACAAGGGTTCTTTTTTCCCCCCACAGTCCCACCAGCATGCTATTGGTTGATTGCTTGATGTTAGCCATTCGTTCTGAGGGGAGATGGAATCTCAGTGTTGCTTCAATTTATATTGCACAAATGACCAGTGACAGTGAACATTTTTTCATATATTTATTTTCTGTTTGTACTTCTTCATCTGAGAAGTGCCTATTCATTTCAGATGCCTATTTCTGGACTAGGTCTTTAAATATGGGGAGTCTGACTTTTTAAGTTTTTGATGTGTTCCAGTTATTAGTCCTTATGACATGAATCTTTGAGCACTTACAATCTGACTAGGCAGCCTGGGCTTATGGATGAGAACAAAGACAGAAGAAGACAAAAGAGTACACAATCAAGGATGTGACTGTGTCCCAAACACTTTCCTAAGTTCAGAGAAATGAGATGTCACTGTGGGCATGGAACAAAGGAACCCAGAAGTATTACCGAACATTCTGCTTTGTTTTAGATCAGCAATGCTGCTGGTATACTCTCTGGGGTTCATATTCTCTAAAACTATGCTGGGCTAGTGCTATACTGGCCACAGGCTCGTAAGTTTCTTTACCTTTGTACAACGTAGTGCCTTCCCTGGGATGTTTCTTTACATTTTTGCATGTCTGATATCCATGCACCTATAAGACCTAAACTCAAATGGCACCTTTAGGACATGTCCCTGGCCTTCTAAGAACACAATGACTCTTTGTGTGTTCAATCCTGCCCCTTCACACATCCATCATACCCTCTCTGCATACTTAATTGTATGTATCATTTATTTATTTCTATATCTGCTGTGAATTCATTGAAGGGACATATCCTGACTCACCTGTATATCTTTATTCAGTGCCTGGTGGAGAATTCATGGATGAGACATGTGGATGAATAAGTCAACAGATGGACAGAGTCAGTTTCAATGAACCGGAGTGACCTTGGCCCAGCAACAGCTGATATAACTGTGTAGTATAGTGACAGAGTCTTGTACAGTACGGTGAAAATGTAAAGATTTGAGTTCTAACCTTACACTCTTCTTGAAAGATCATAAAACAATCTCTCTGCACCTTAAGTAATCTTACCTGTTAAATGAGGATATAGGCCAAAATCCCTACCTCACATGACAATGGCTAGGAATTTTGAAATAAGACAATAGCAGTGAAAGTACTTAGAAGAAAATGTTTCAGTGCAACAAATGGGGGGGCACTAGCCACTACAATTTTACCTGGAGTTTTTTTTTTTTTTTTGCTTTTGAGACAGGGTCTCACTTTTTTGTAGTTCAGGCTGGCCCTGAGCTCACTATGGTGCCCAGGCAAGCTGCTGCGAACTCAGAAATCCTCCTGTCTCTGCCTCCCGAGTGCTGGGATTACAGGCGTGAGCCACCACGTCCGGCATTGTAGTATGCGGTGTTGATTGTTGGTGGGCGTGTCTCCACGCCCAGCATTATATGTGGTTACCGGGGATCGAACTCAGGACCTTGAGCTTGCGAGGCAGGCGCTGGAACCACTGAGCTAACCCTCCGGCCCACCTGGAGATATTTTTAATGGAGGTCCACACATTTTCCCTTCCAAACTGATACATGATCATGCTTTTTCTGGGTCTGTTACAGAGCAAAAGATGATACACTACTGTTTTGGGAGCCTGTAAGATGTGTTCTTTTATCTTTTGTTATAGATAGGAGAAAGAGATCTGTCCTCTTTATGGACCTGGGATTTCAACTATCAAGATGTAAACATTTTTGATAGCCTTGAACTAATTTCGGCCAACATCAACAGAAGGGGAGTGGAAAACCCCCACCACATCTGCCTTGTCACGGGGTTGAAGAGAGAACTTTCTAAATAGCTTCATTATTGGTCCCAGCTGAATTCTACTCCTGTTCCATGATGCCAGCAAAAGCATTTTAGTAAGATGCTGCCAGAATCAAAAGCAGATATCCACTTACGGTTTCCTGTAAGCATATCTGCAAAGGCAGAAGGTGGCGGGCAGCCAGGTGTGAGCATGTGTGCTAAAAATCTCCAACACATCAGGCTGGAAGAACAATTTATGAAATAAAATTCAATTTTCTATTTCTACTCCAAGAATTCAGTTTCAGGCACTGGAAATACGGTTGGGTAATTCAGTTCCAATTCTCTGCTGTTTCATTCAATCAGAGAATCTCAGAGATAGAAAAGTCCTTTGTATTCTTCTCGTTTGAATTTTCAATCCTGTATCCTAGTAGGACTTTCAAACAACAGATCACTAGACTCTGTTTACATATCTCCAATGAGAGTTCACTCATTACTTTTCCAACAATTGGGCCAGTTTTTTTTTTTTATTTTTTGAGACAGGGTCTAGCTTTGTAGTTCAGGCTGGCCCTGAGCTCACTATGTAACCCAGGCAAGCCTCGAACTCAGCAATTCTCCTGTCTCTGCCTCCTGAGTGCTGGGATTACATGCGTGAGCCATCATGCCTGGCCTCTCGTTTACCTTTCTGCTGATCATTCAGCTGTCTTCAGTGGACCTGAGTGACTGCGTTCTCACTAGTAGAATGTGGGAGAGAGTAGTACATGTCACTGCTAAACCTGACCCTTATGCAACTTCTTTAGGATACCCCATCTTTTCTTCCTCTGCCTACCAAGTAAATGCAGAGTGTATAAAGGAGAACTTCAAGGCTTTCAATGAGAGCAGAGGTACTAGACGGGAAGGTCCTTGGATCCTGCACAGCTTCCTGTGAGCTCATGTCTAACTGCACCCTGAACAAGAGACAACCCTGTGTCAAACCACTGAGATTTGCCTATTCTGACTAACACAGATTGTTCATCCCATTTTTTTTTCAAATAGCCATATTAGAGTAAATGCCTTAGAAGTTTCTGCATCACTATCTTCTCTAGAAGCCCAAGGAGCACACATCTGTATAAAGCATTTCAGAAAAGTTCTATGCATTAGCTCCTGAAAAGTGAAAAGGAGCAGTTTGGGTGGGCAGAGCAAAGGTGTATGGGAGGAAAGGAGGGATGAGTATGGTTACATTTTAAAAAAAGGACCAACCTCCTTATACATGAGAATTTTATTTATCCCTGATGACAATCCTACCCAGGAGGTATAATCACCATCATTATTAACAGGAGGCAACAAAACTCAGGCTGATGTACATAACCTTTAGCTAGCCACTGCCATTATCCACTAACTTCAGCCCCTAAACCTTCTAACCTCTGCAGACAGATCTCATAACCTCTACCTCCTCTCTGATGCTCATGCTCTAATCTAAGAATTTCTGTACTTTACATGCTAGGACCCCAGGCTTTCACATGACTCTTAAAACAAATATCTGAATCTCTTGGGACACTGGGTTTCCCCATCAAGTGCTATTCTTCTGCAACTGCTTTTAGCAATCAGCTATGTTCTCACACCCGGCCTCATCTTTCTTCCTTGTGGCTGCCCTACTCTACCCTGTTGGCATACATTAAGAAAGTGCACCTACTTCTGCCTAATCCTAACAAAAGAAGAATCTGAAAGAATTCTTTTTTAAAGTTAATACTTTATAAAATATTAACATTAAATCAAAGTTTTAAAATGCTCAAAAGTTTATTTTTAAATCATATTAGAAGTCAGGAGATCATCTTGAAATCTAACAGGAAAAACCTTCTAATTTAATAATGTTTTATCTCTTTAATCAAATTTAGACAGCTTTTAAGAATCTATATTAGGTACTTTCTTTTTTTTGCTCCCATGGCCTCCTCTGGTTCCTTCTATCCTTATTGCATTCTAATTTTGGCAAGGCCCATAGAACATGTCCAGTCCCCCCATCCCAGCCCCACCCTGGCATTATAGCAAATAACGTTCAAGGAACTAGTTCATTTTCAGGGTGGTTTGTGGTCTCATAGCTGGTCAATTCTTTCGCTGTGCAGACCTCCAAGATTGCTTTGGGTCAGCATCATGAGCTGTGAAATATGGGGTTATGACTGCACTCAGTCTGTTCATAGTATAACTGTCAACCCTAAGTACAATGGAACAATCACTGGAATGGATTTGAAGCAATGATAACACTCGCCAAGGTTTAATGGATTATTTTGCTGTCTCCAGGCATCCAAAGATCAGAACTGTAGGAGGATGTGAGAGGAGATGGCGTGCTAAGTGGGTGGGTGCCTCTGCTTGTTTTTGGATTTCCAGTGCCCAGAGTGCTCCAAGGTCTCTTTCTGTCCTTAAAGGTGGGGAACTTTGGTAGTTAATGTTATGAGGGTTACATTACCACTTTGCCAAGATCTGCAGGCCAGTAATTGGCTTCTTCAAAAAAAAATTCAAGAACTTTAACAAGGCTCAAGACTGCACATTTTCAGGTATCTAATTTGGTTCCACGTTGCATTCTTAACTATTTATTTCCAATTCTGACATCAGCTGAATCCACCAGTACAAGGGTACCACTGCTGCAGTGGGAAAAATGAGAGATTCAGAGTTTTGTTAGGAATGCCTTGGCACAGAGCTTATGTATGGTCAGAAGGCATTGCCAAGCCAGAGAACCTCGTAAAAGGATTATATGATTCAGATGTTTTATATAAAATGTTAACAAATAGTTCAGCATGACAAGGAAGACAAAACAAGTCTAGTGGTGATGTGCAGGTATTACGTGAATGTGCTTACAGCTAAATGGTTCCAGGAGCATAAAAGTGACTTCCTAGTTCAGCAAAGGCTCTGGCCACAGTGACATCATAGTACTAATAATCCTTCAGTCCCACTTTGATGGAGAACATGCTAGTTCCCATTTACCAGTTGCATCTGTGAGCCAGGAAGTTTCTAGTTAACAATAAAATTTCTACTTCTTAAGAGCACTGAAGCACTCACAACTCAAATGTACAAAGGTACACAAAGAATCAACAGGAACATCAGAACAGTTTTTCTAAAACATAATGATCTTGTAATTTGATGATGCAACCTTCATAACATTAAGTACCAAATTTCCTCCACCTATGACTACGTGGTCTAGGAACTAGCATTCAGTAAGACAATAAAACTTTTATATTAGTCAACTTGTGTTGCCACGACAAAGACCATAGACTGGCTAAAACAATAGCAATTTATTTTCTCACAGTTATGGAGGCTGGAAGTCTGAGATTGGAGTGCCTGTATGGTCAGATTCTGGTAGGGGTTCCTCCTGACCAGTTAATGGGTTCCCTCTCTTTGGGTTCTTACATAGTAGAGAAAAAGCTTTCTGTTTTCCTTTTCTTTTATGGCCACAAACCCTTATAGCCCCATTTAACCTTAATTATCTTTTAAAAGCCTCAACTCCACATACAGTATTATTAGGAGTTAACTTCAACATATGAATCAAGGGCACATTGTACATGGCAACTTCTCACGAAGAAAGTTCAGGATCTGCTTGAGGTGGTTACATTTTAAATCATATTCTTAAAGTGAAATGACAAAAGTCAAAATACATTTATCCTCAGTGAGTTATTTAGCCAAGTTTTTTTAAAAAATAAAACTTAGGAGATATAGTCTTTTGTTTATAGCTGAAATTGTAGAGTATACTTCTCTAGAGATTGTGAGAAAGGACAACAGAAAGTACTGAAGTAGAAGCCATAAACAGCAAGCATCTTTGCTCTGCCACTCACCAGCTGTCACCTTAGCTAAGACCCTAGGCCTCTCTGTATCTCTGTTTCTTCATTATCCCAAGCTTGTAAAATTAAAATAAACCACGATGCTGGCAGCACAGGTCTATAATCTTAGCACTTGGGACGCTGAGGCAGGATGATCATAGCAAGTTCGAGGCCAGCTTGAACTGTATAGCGAGTTCAAGCCCAGTCTGGATTACATAGTGAGATCCTGCCCCCCAAATAAAAAATCAATCAAGCAATCATAATCATCCTTCAGAATTCCATTTCTGGTTGTATTAATACAGTGTTTAGGTAAAGAATCTCTTGCCCAAAGATCTTCATGAGAAATGGATGATAAAATATACATCATTAAATAGTGAGCTCATTTACTTTAAATTTAATCCCAGAATTTAAATGATCTCTTTTTTGGGGAGGTACTGGAGATTGAACTTGGGACATTGTGTTTGTGAAGAAGGCACCAGGACCACTGAGCTAACTCCCTGGTCCATTGTGCCCCTGGATCATTGATTATCTACTATGCTCATCCTTTTCTTAGGTGCTATTATTTTCACTTTGAAAAAACAAATGTGAACAACATGAACCTTCCCCTTTAGTTTAAAAAAAAAACCTGCATGGACCAAGGAATGACTGGAGGGACCAGAGTGGACTGGCCTAGGATCTACAGTTCCTGAGACAATGTACTCACACTATAGCAGCCTTCATCCCTTTCAGAATATAATACACAGTCTTCCTTCTCTGAAAAGCAAACAACAAAAGAACCTTGGCTAAAATCCAATTATCTAGGGGGAGTGCAGCACTCTCAGGACAGCAGGAGGCAAGGGTTGGAGAGCTCATGGCAGGAAAAATTCTGAAAATATACTCATATTAAATGTAGGTGTCTGGCTTTCAAACATTAATTCCATTTCAGAGAGTCACTGAACAATTTCCTTAGGATTCCCAAGATCTTTTAAGCCATAAAAGCATCCTTATTGTATTAGTATGCTGAAGGGGTCCTTCTATTCCAAGACAGAGCAGGGACAGCATGGAGAGGGAGACCTGAATGATCAAGGAACTAAATGAAGAAATAGCTTTAAAGCTTATCTAGTTATACTTCATTTGAAACCTTATTTTTTCAAAGCCAAATTGGAAAAACGTTCACACTGATTTAGAAGAAGATACTACAGAACAAGTATTTACAATGCAAATAATTTCACTGTTTCTTTTTACAATTAAGAAGCACCTTCCAAATAAACTATGCCTATCAAACCATAAAACAACTAGAAAAATTTAAATAGCCATTTATTTAATCTTGGATTCTTTGAAGCTTAAAAGTGATTAACAGGGAAAAATACTGATAGAATTCGCACTACATGTAAATTCAAAATTACAGTAAGTCTAAAACAGTACAAGCTATAAAGAAAACAAGTTGGCAAAGATGTGAAAAGGAATTACTGGTGTAAGCACTTAAGTCAATCACATAGATGTATTACAAAAGACATTAATATACATACTCAGACAAAATGTACAGTCACCCAAAAGAAGACCAACTGGCTACCAAACACATGTGAAAACATACACCTTCATAACTAGCCTAAAATCATATGCAATAAAATAATTTTGGTAAAAGGAGGTCTCAGTATATACCTGATTCCCCACTCCAGATGAAAACTTGAAGCTTTAAATACTGTTAGGTTCAAGAGCTTTTTATTAGGTCACAGTCTTGCAGGGTAAATTCTTACCATGCTATGCATTAGATATCTGTGTTTAAGGTATCTGTTAATTTGATTTCTGTATTTAAAAAAAAGGTACCTCATCTGTCAAGAAGATGATATCGAAATGACATTTAGACAGTTCTGTACCAGTTATGATAAGGTAAAAGTTTTTTATTTTGCTACAAACTGTCTTTTCTCATGTTTGGGAATATTGAGAAAAGGGAGAAACAGATAACTTTACTTTTAGGCTCTGGCCACTTCTAGGCTCAACAAAGGAATTTTCATAATGTCCAGCCCATATAATGAAGGCTGTAAGAACAGCCAGTCTGTGCAGCTCTTGACATTGTTCTCCGTATCTACTGGTGATCTCAGAGAAAAGGGGCCCACAAAAGGATTTGCATGTTCATGGAACTCTGGGAAAATACCAACTTTTCTGCCATCATTCCCTTATCAAATGCAACATACCAGTGCATTGATAATGCACAAGAATGATTTGAGTCAGCTATGAATTAGCTATGAAAATAGCTAACACTTTAAAAACTGAGCATGTTTGCAAGGATGCAATCAGACTGCACCCTTACACAGGACTTGAGGTTGTATGCACTGAGATGCTGAGATGAAATATTTGCAGTACTATCAAGCAAGATCCTTAAAAATGTTCCTATAGTTTGACCCAGTTTGAACCTCCATGTAATGGTAAAGTGTGTCACACACAGAAATGTTCAGGCCAGTATCATGTATTGGTTTGTGGTAGGCCTAGCTCTATAAAAATGAAGGTGACACATGAACACAGCAGGGAAATAAAACAGACCAAGGGTAAGTTGTAATGAGTGCTGTGAAGAAAATCTACATGGGATTAAGAAAGAGAATTGAGGGCCGGAGGGTTAGCTCAGTGGTTCCGGTGCCTGCCTCGCAAGCGCAAGGTCCTGAGTTCGATCCCCGGTAACCACATATAATGCTGGGCGTGGAGACACACCCACCAACAATCAACACCGCATACCACAATGCCAGACGTGGTGGCTCACGCCTGTAATCCCAGCACTCGGGAGGCAGAGACAGGAGGATTGCTGAGTTTGCGGCGGCTTGCCTGGGCACCATAGTG